>JAGXJF010001075.1:0-297734 GCA_019208055.1 Stipa capillata
TGACTGTATATGTGTTGTTGTGGTCCAAACACCATCGAAAATTCATGGCAAAATAAAAATAGTTCCCCTGTTTACTGACGATGTTAAATACATTTGTATTGCATATGAATATTTCCAGAAACAATTCCTTCCTAACTTCGTGCACTTAACTCCTAGAACATCTATATTTTAGAAATACAATAAGCCCTACTGAGCAACTCGCTTGCTTTTGTAGTCAAACTCTTACTATGGTCAGAGCAGCAGGCGATTACAACGCTTACATTCATAGTTTTGTATCTCCCCCCCACTTTTTTTCTCCATTTCCTGTCTATGTTCATCCTCGCCCGTCAGACTCTAGTAGAGCAACAGGCCTATTAGGGCGACAATAATTTTCTTTCTGAATTATTTTTGATGCATCAAGTTGGAGTTAGATTAAAGCCAAATTTATCAGAAAATTATTTACCGAAACCAGTTACATCAAGAGAGTACAAAAGTTAAGTTACAGGCTTACAGAAGATGATGATTATAAAATAGAAGTATTTAGCGTACCCACAATGAGTTGCTGCGGGCAGCAAGTAAAAAATTGTCTGGCTGGCATTCTTGAAAATTGTACAAGCCATGTAATTTCTGTCATTGAATGGAATCTCAAATTGTTGTAGAATTGTTGGACACCAATTGTAGTCCTTATCTATTACTATTATATAAATAGGAGTAGTGGCAGTGATGGGAGTAATGTCAAAAACCGCAACTCCACTTTCCAGCTCCTAAAAATTCTCTAACAGAAAACAGCAATGCTAACTAACATAGATACAATAAATACTCCTAGCAATGAAATTAACAGACAACCTAGAAAATCTCACTTAACTGATCACACACCTTTTGAGGTAATATGATTTTTCTATCTGCTAGCAAAAGCACGGTATTTTTTTTTCCATACGAGGCAACACACCCCAGGTTCAATGCCAAAGATAACGGGAACAGCATCCAGAGTATTTCAGGTTCAAGCTAGGAAAAGAAAAAGGCCAAATATAAGTATCATCCACTGCACATACGTGCCTAAGCTGCCTTACACCAAGCAAACACATGTCTCAGAGACATAATGCCCACCCAAACAGTGAAACCATCCAGCCAACATAACCGACGAGAAACCCACAGAGAAGAACTGTTAGCAAACGCATGATACCCCCCCTGAATAGGCATAATCAGAGACTAAGGTGGTGTCAGGCCTCAGGAATACCTGTGTAGTTGCACAAGCAGATGCCACAAAGCACGGGTATTTTAGCTAGTTGAGCTTCTCATATGACTGAGATCTTATTTAGAAGAGACAATCGATGATGATGGCCTTCATGTGTAAATTTGTATGAAATGTGGTGGTTTATATACAGTGAACTACTTATATAGAAGATGCTAAGTTGTAAATCTAAAAATATGCATGTAAATGATGATCCTGTTTCCAAATTCAAGCTCGCAAATTATCTGGAACGAAGCAGTACTATGTGCTAGAATAAAGCTACAGGAAAAGACAAGAATGTAATTATTTGTGCTCATAAAAGCAATAAATGTCGAATGATTATATTCATGGTATATATTGGAGATCTACGAGAACTATCTTCACACCAGTTACAAAGCCAGTGAAGAGATTAAACATATCTTCTTTTGAAAAACTGCTGCAAGTGCAAGTTCTGGCCATTACTGTTTCTTTTCGCTGCATTACGTCCACGGCCTATCTTATCTTGTAGTTATTAATTTACTACTCAATTTGTTGTCTTGCTCCCTTGTTGTTTATAGGACATGATGGCAGATATGCAGTAGGTGTTACCCACGATAATAAATCCCATGGAGCCAAGTGGCAAGAACTCACATGTATGACGGATAATACTTGTCCTCCTTGCTGTATAGATGGCGCTATTGAATATATTGAGGCCTTTTCACCGTTTTCGTATGGGAAGGACATGATAGACTGACTTGAGATATCCATTGAAGGCAATACGTGCCCTTTTGGGCTGTTGCCGGGTGTCTTGTTCCTAGTTTTGGATTTGTTTTCATTGTTGATGCCATTCAAAAAGTTAAGTTGCCAATTGTAACTCATCTGATTGCAGCTCATTGGACTTCTATTACCATTGTGCCATCTTTGGTGGATTTACTCAAAAAGAAGAATTTCTATGATTGCAGCCAGGCATACTGGTTATTTGCATATTCTGAGCATATCAATATGTGGATATAATATCTCCAAGAAATAACCGCTAAACAACGTAGGCTCTATAGGGATTCACTTTATTCGGTGCTTATTAACCGCGGTAATACTGATGCCAATTAAGGATGGAGTTGGCCGCCCACGTCCAGATTTCTTCTGGCGCTGTTTCCAGATGGAAGGGATGTAAGATTGTAGCAAAGTTCATCTGTGTTGACCTGCCCATTGTTCAAATGTTCTTACTTATATTTATGAATCAAATTGACAAAACTCATCGAGGACTCTCTTTTCAGGTTTATGATAATGTCACTTTGTAATGCGTTATATGCCATTGGAGAGAAAGAGTGTCTATCAAAAGAAGTTCACAAGAGCTTTCCAAGGGGCACGCTCATGTAAGTGATGGCATGAATACCTCACCGAATGTTGCCTTGCATAATAGTGTTTCACTCATGTCTTGGCCAGCTATATGACATTATCTCACAGCAGAAAAAGCAGATGCTGAGGCAATAGGTAAAACTCCATTACATACCTAAAATGGTTTTCCTATTATTGAAGATAACACTAAAAACACTGGTGAATTCAGCATTGAGAAAAAATCCTTTGATCCAGTACGTCTAGGCCTGGACCTGGAATAAGTGATGGCCTGTAGTGTTGTGGTTGGGTGGGCAAGACCGGTTTAGTGCAAGGAAGGTGAGATTTGGCACCATGGGAGTGGGAAACCGGCGCATGGCCTACACACATATGACACGCGACAGCATGGTTGTTGTTGGCTACTTTGGGCAATGGTGCGGGGAGTAGGACTGTGGCAGGCAGCGCAAGTGGGCGTGGCATGAAAAAGGCTGGAGGGGCATTCCGGTGGTAGATTCTTGGTTGCTGCTTGGCGTGTAGGAGCAGTTGGGGCGGTAGGTTGTGACTGGAAATACTCCAGAGCATCAAACAATGGGTTTCATGCCTGCCATTTTGTGGAGGTTTATATTTGTAACCAGACAATGACACAGATGCTTGGTATTGGCGTAGCCTTAGCCTTGTTTCAAGATAGCTGCCAAAACATACTCTGGCTAGGTGAAATCTGACCCATGTCTGAAGCATGCTTATCAGGCCAATAAGAAGCTAATATGTAATCTTACAAATTTCTTGAAAAGACTGTGGGTACAGTCATTGTCAAAAAACCGACCAGTAACCGAACCGGTGAGTTGCTCGGTTCAAGGGTCATCGTTGATCGACGGTTTAACAAACTCAGAACAATTAGTAAGCATGGTAGATACATTACGGTTAAAGACCTTTATTTCCACCAATACAATCACCAAACAACCAAGGCACCAGTCGGCTAGCGAGGGCTGCACGAGCCGCTTTCAAGCATGAGTCGAGAGGTCGACTCTTGCAGTATAATCTATTTTCTAGTGCAAGTAGTGTGCTGGCTGAACGCCCACTCGGTTTAGCACAAACAAAACCGCACATTTGACCAGGGTCTACCAGTGCAGGTGGTTTGCTTGCTTGTAAGTGGTCTTTGCATTTGACAATTGAAACCAGGCGTTGGTTCTGGTTTATCGTTGGATGGCTGGTTCGGTCGTTTTTAAAACTACGGGATACAGCAACGCCCTAGTCCTGCAGGTTTTAGGCATATCTGTCATCTATGTAAGTTATGTTACAAATCTGCCAAGTGGCATCTTGCGCTATATCATCTAATAATTGTGTTTTCCGGATGTTTGTTAAACTATTCGCGTCTTTCGCTGGTCTAGGTTACTTGTACGTGGTACAGTTAGCTGGGGTGAAAATCACGCACAGACTTTTTGATCGTACAAGGTCACGTTGCAAAGCTTGGGCATTATGGATTCTGCCTCACTTACTGCTGCACTCGTCGGCGTTCTCTCGAAGTGGATGACTAAGGCATCACTGGCAAGATGAATTTTGCGAGGAGCTATTATAGGTTTGCTATTTTTGTTGTAGCTCTGTTAATTGCATGTAAAATGACCTTGTATGGTCCTAACGGAATAATTTTTTTTTCTCATCGTGCCTTTCATTTGCAGGTCTTACAGTTGCTTCAATTTTGTACTGCAATTTTTTCCCATATCGTTATGATACAGATGGTACCTCCTTTTCCTTGTTTTAACCGTATCGAGTTTAGGGAGATTGTCCGGTGTACATTGATAACGGTTACAATTCCTTTGACAGCTTTTTGCGCATCACGCTATACACCCTACAGTTAGCTGCAGGCACGCAACAGTGCATTGCAAACCCTTCAGCGTAGCGGCCGACGGGATATTGAAAAACCACGAAGGGCACGAGCACGGGTGGATCGCCCTGAGAGACCACCAGCGCTATCGTAGACAACAGGAGTTGGCCGGAGATTATGAAACTGGAACTGGACTGGAGATGCCGCCTTGATCGGCCTGACTACTCTGTGCTTGAATTTTTCTCGGCCACGCATAACAGGGTGTCTGAGGAGATGTTTTCGCTTACACAGCTTGAATGTATTATAGAGCTGTTGTTTTGTCGCCTCCGTATGGGTTCCCCCCCCCCCCCCCCAGTGTTTAACTTCTCACTTATTAATCCTAAACTAATCTCTTACTTCTACTAGCAGTTACATTTTACTTTTAGACTTACGTATTAAATTGTGACATGCGAAAAAAAGTCAATCTTAGATAACGTACTATACATATGGTAGTTTTTTTCTCTAATTACTTAGTATTAATGATGTGTAGTAGTACATTATTTTCGGCGCACAAATGAATTATTAATATTGTTTTTTGTGTATTATTTCGTTATTTAATCTATTATTAACTCTCTGTGTCATATTATTATATACTTAATATTAATAGGTCATTATTTTCTAAATCCTTGTCTGTGTTGCTTTATTATACAATATTTTCAAGTTGAGCGTTTTTTCTATTGTTATTACTTTACTTAATTATTTTATTGCCTATTATACTACTATAAACTTTACTTCTTTATTTTACTAATTTTTATTATCTTTAATTAATACGCTAATTAACTCGAGCAAGATAAACTGGTAGGTCTACCTAAACATTAAAATTTATTCATCTGTTATGTCATAGAAGTTTTTATAATTTTCCTATTTTATTATTACTTATATATACTATTTCTAGTAAAGTGAATCAACTATCCTAATAATGTATATTTTATTATACGAGTACTATCTTACGTTAATATTTTAAAATTTCAATCCTTAGTTAATTTAAGGTCTAATATATAGTTTACATTTACATCTCTAATTATTTTATATTAATCAATCTTCTCTCTATTAAAGTGGATTCTTTATTATATTAGGTGTTTTATGTAAAACTGGAAGTTAGCCTCCGTTGAGCCATTGCCTGATAAATTTATCCTAGTGGATGTTCTTGCTTTGTCGCGACAACGTTGTACATTATGCTCTGCTGTTTGGCCGTGGATATGCTTGACACGCTTTTTTTCAGCCAACTATGATTGCTTCAATTAAATTCTAAAATCAGCGCACGAAATTTTAATATTAAACCAGTCACCCAACTCCCGTGCTACACTCTCAGGAATGGAAACCCTACCGACGTTGGTACTCTCCCTCCCTCGTGACTATCCTCGACTGCTGGTCTTGCAGTGGCATGGGGGGACGATCATGGTGATCTCTGAGGTGGTGCAACGGCTCCTCCCACACGGCGGTTGTCTGTCCTTTGGTGGCAGTGTGTCATGGGATTTGGCCTGGCGGCCATTGTGATGGGCCGGCCGAGGGCTCTAGGTCATGGCCCTTCCTTGCGTCGGCAGTCGGTGCTGTGTGTGCGGATTGGCCCACGCCACGGCTAGATCTTTCAGGCCGCGAAATACTGTGCTGCACTCTGTGTGGGGCCCGTCTCGGTCTCGACTACCGGCAGCTTCCTCTTGTGCACCGCGTAGCGATCTCTTCACTTCGGTGGTGATGTGGCCATGGCTTGTGGCGGCGGCGGTTTGCACCCTATTAGCGATTAGGCGTGTGTGCGAGCCGGCAGGGATTTGCTGTCCTCGTGCCAGGTCCACTTTTAAAAATAGCGGGTTGCCGTGCGAGCGTGGAGTGGGCCCTCTCGGGATTAGAGTCTGGCTGGCGTCCACATATGCTTTGGGAGGAGCACGCGGTTGAGGAGCATTGGCTAGCGGGCCGGTTAGGGAGGCTTGGTGGCTATTATTTGAGGCTGTAAGCGGCCGCTTAGGAGTGGGAGCTCACGGTTGTTCGCTGAAGTAGGGGTATGACGCAGATAGTCGGTTGCTGGCGGTTTGTGCAGCATGGGCAGGGGACGCTAGTCGGCATGGCCGGTGTGATCGGCCAGGCTTTGGGCGCCCAATAGTGGTGTTCAGCCAAGTGCCTTGCTATGAGTACCCCAGCGCCTGGCGGGAATGTGGTGTGCGAGTTGGCATGTGGACCACTTGGTCGAGGATGTGATAGAGCAAATTTAGGCAGCAATCAGGGAGCCCTTCGATCTAGTCTGGCACGGACATGGGTTCGCCTGGACGGGGCATACTGCAGCCTGGTTGTGGGTGATTGTGGCTAGGAACCCTCCCATAGGGTTTGGGGATGGTGGGTGCAACGCTTGAGCGAAAAAACTGTCCCAACGAGGGCTTGATGCCGACGATGATGATGATCACGAGTATCTTTTGTCACCTCCTAGAAAGTGTCGTAGAAGAGCTGGTGATACGCCCTTCTGGACCCATGGCCGCTGAGTTCTAGGCGGCTGCAGCTCCTTTAGTGGCCTTGAGGGCGTCGCCGGACCCCTCCCTCAATGTTTGGTAGAGGTTGGTGGGGTGTGTACTCTTAGGTGAAAAACCTTGTCCCTGCATTGGGCGGTAATGCCAATACCGATGGTCGTCTTACGGAGCACACAATAACACTCCCCTCTTGGAGGCGTTGCCAACGACGCACCTTGCACTCCCTGCCTGTCGGGCTTCTAGTGCTATAATCGAGAGTGAAAGCTTGGGCACCGTGGTACGTGGCGTCCATGTAACGGCTCGGGTATTCGGCGACAGGCAAAGCGTGCTGTGCCCGCCCGATGGCTCTGAGGCGACGAAGTCGAAGTGTGTAATGTGTTCCGCATAATTGGTTGTGACAAGTGATGACAATGACGTGCAGTTGTCAGCTTCAGTATGGAGGGTCCGGAGTTTGTGACCTTTGGTCTGATTTCGGACCGGACGGGATGTGAGTCCTGTATTTAAGCTAGGTGGCTTGCCGTTCTCGGGTGGTGTTCTCAATCAACCAGTCTGTGAGATTTTGTCTAATTTTTCTTATAAATCAGGTCAATTCTATTCTTTTTTATACAACCAAGGAAATCCCACCCTTCTATTATAAGGTTTCATTTAAAAACTTCAATATGGGTTCAGAAAAACTAATAATACTGTTACTACTTAATTCACTAGTATTATGCGAGACTTTTGAGCTAATGATGCAAGAGAAGCATAGGCTCAGGTTGGATATCTGCAGAAACTGAGGAAGAAGTATTAAATCATCACGTTGGGCTGCTTTGCTGTACTTGTGGACGTGATCTTTTTCTTCAGGTGTAGCAGGTTGAAAGTTTAGAGGCCCATAAGCAGGACGGCACAGGATATGATGCCCGAGTTGCATGAACGACAGAACTGCTTATGTCTGGAGTGCCGTCCAATGCGTCAAACTAAGTGATTTACGGGGGGAAAATACCATGATATATAGAAAGATAGCAACCAAATAAACTACCTAGATTATCAAAAAAAAAAAAACACAAGATCTTTGACGACGAAAAAAAACCTACGTATACCATGTATTTTTTAAACGGATAAAGACAAAAATATAAGACTAATGCCCTGCTCATGTCAAACACTATTAGTCAACGGTTAGCATGCACGTACGAAGAACAGGCGAGCTAGCTTCGTGAAGGTTACAACCAGCGGTACACAGGCATTATTGTACATCTGAGACCAGTCTGGTGCATCCTGATCGACGTCGTGAGGCAGAACAACTACACTCCGGTTGGCTCTTGGCTGCCAACGCGTATCTTATGGGTGAAGAAGCATGAACTGGCTATACAAGATGGCGTGATGAGGCATCTGACAGCTCGTAGCCAGCGTAAGTCAGTACTGCCTGGCCACGGACACGGACGTTGTCGATGCCCGAATTGCCCACAGCACTACAACACGCGCCGCACGGGCAATTCCACTTTTGGCCAGAGCGAGGCAGTCATAACATTGCAATGGTAGGGTTTTCTCAGCACGGTTGTTTTATATTCAGGGGTGCCGTTTCGATGATGAAATCTGTTTTCTCTTGTAAATTTGATGGATTACATTGTTTATTGCAAAAAACGCGAGGTAACTTATTCTGCAATGCTTGCAAGATACATGATAGTCAGATTATCAATCCGATTCCAGCGCAAATTTAATTTCCCGTCTGAGAAAAAGAAGTAGAAAGTTGAGTGTCTATCACGTAGACTGACCGAGAACAAAGGAACAAGATTTGGTGTTGCCATTTGATGAAATTTTTATATCAAAGTAGGCCAATTTATTAAATTCAGAATTTTAAATGTAACAAAAATATACATTCAAAATTTCCAAGATATGTTGAATAAATTAAATTTAGATCAGATTTCTGCACTAGAACTTTTAATCATCAATCTATCAAATTCCTTCTAAGTAGATTTTGTCTAAATCACTATGACATATATGATTTTTAAATATAACTTTATGACAGTGTGTAGAGATTTGAACCAATAATTTAAATATAATGCAAAGGATTTTAAAGTCTAAGAATTTTGAATACTAAGATTGAATGGTACAGAATTGTTGTGAATATTGTTTTATAGATAATTGTGAATATTTGGAACATTCAAACTAATGTTTAATTTTTGCAACTTAAAATTTGTGAAGACGCACTAATATAGTCGTCAAATCTTATATATTGATAAGACACTATTAACATTTTGAATCTGTGAATGCGTAACTTTATTGTAACTACAAATAGTTTTCATCGGAACAATCAATATTTTCCCTCTTATGATTCATAGGGAGTGTCTTTCCTAGGTAATTTAGGAGCCGAGGGGAATGTAAGTGAGAGCTAGGGGGGGAATTGAAATGATGCAACCAAACTACTTATAGAATGCCAGTAGAAGGGCGATCTTCGTCCCTTCTAGCAACAGGCGTAAACATCTTACGAAGTATATCACAAACTTTTACTGGGTGTAAGCTGCACACGATGTACAGATGCAGCGTGGGTGCGGTATGCTTGAGTGCCGTTGAACTGTGAGATAGGGAGCGGAGACGGGGTGATATATGTAAGAAGTATAAGATCGTGGCTCATACCCGAGTTAAGGCCGGTAAGTAAAAACCCACCCCGGTGTTTTACAAAGTGAACGGTCATATGGAATCGAGTAGCCCAGCGGGGTACGACACACACAAATTATACTTGGATACATAATTCAATCAATCTGAGTTTATTACATAAATGCTCAGGCAAGAGCTTTAATTATACATACCAGTGCCGATGGCCGGATTGAAATAAGCAGCGGATCAAGTAGAAACAGTGGTAGCTAGCTGCCCATCAATATGTCGAGAACCACACAGGCAATATGATGGGGTAACGTACCTCGTCTTCGTTATTAGAGACCGATAGTTTCGGATCGTTCTTCCTTTCATCGAGCCAAAATCAACAAGTCATAGGGGAAGTACATTGATGTACTCGCAAGCATCACGCCTCAGTGTGATTTCATCGAGATGATGCTGCACAGGGAATTCAATAAAGGACGGACATCGTAAGCTGATGTTTTCAACAATTGTTGACACGCGAAAAGTAAGTTTTCACTAGAATATATTTAAGTAGATGAGACACAGAGAGAGGCGATAATTTTCGAAAAACAAAACTCGCACCCTGCGAGTCATGTCAGTCGAACTCACACGAAATCCTGCTATTTCAGCCCCGTCCGCCACCGCTGGACCCACTGAACCGGACATTCTGTTCAATAGATGCCCCGTTACGCTACCGTCTACGGGCTGTAAGAAATCCGTACCGTGACAACCATGAGTATACACCTATTTCTCTCTACAGTATAGCATCGGTTCCGACACTCCTGGTAGTACGGCGTCGCCAACAACAATAACCACACCTTTTCCCTTGTTAAATTGCATGTACCACGGGGCTACTCATCAAATTCACTCTGCATGCATCATACCAAGCCAAGAAGGTCACTTCAAACCCCTGACACCAGCTTTGTTCACTTAAAATTATAGAATTAACCTAAAATGTGGATGATCAGACCGAGTATAACCCACGAGGTACTGCGATGGGGAACAGATGAGGACCGAGGACGCGGCTCTATCGAATAGAAGTTTAACACTGCAGAGGTTGTAATGGCTCGTACCCACAAGATGTAGTTCACCCTGGGAACACTGTTTGCACCGTATACTGAACAGTGGAAGCCTACTACAACGAAACCTTATCATCGATTTCTCATACTGTAGTGCCCGGACCGCACACTAGATGAGGGTAATCAAACATTTATTCTATGCACCCTGTCGGGACTCAAAAATGGGGACTCTCACTACCTTTGTGATTGAGTAAATCTCCCTACATTGTGGAGGAAGCGTCTGTCACTAGGTCTTAAATTGCCTAGTCACCCCACTCATACTGCCACGACCAGCAGGAGGTCCGAGACACTGAGCCACCTCGACGGGACAGGGGTGAAGGTACGAGATAACGTACTAAGTCAAGGTGACTCTTCCAATATACAAAGGACATCGTGACATACGATGGTAACCTGGACTTGGCGGCACGGTAGTAGTTCGTCCTTAATGATCTTGTATTTACTGAGAAGGACTTTCAACCATGTCCGTACGCACGGACCGCGAGTGCCCCATTGGGGGATTTAGCTCGCTGCTAGAAATTCCTTCCTGCTGATCACGCCTCATTCATTGTCCAACCCGGACTAAATCACTCTGTTCATTGTGGGCTCTGTTGGTTCACGAAAACACCCAACGGGATCGTAATATACCGTCGACTCATCCTCGATGGTCATAGCAGGGTCCATTATTATTACCAAGTTACTCTCTTATTGCAGATTATCCGGATCCTTCTTTTTGTGAAACCTAGTTTTCTTTCTACGGCAAGGGCTATAGCCAAGTAGTAGTACTATATACGAGCCTCTAGGGATATTTTCGATACTTATGTCGGAATTAAGATGTCCTGTTCGTCTCCTTTATGGGAGTGGAGCACAAGGAAACCGGATCAAACAGGGCTCCTATCATATTTCGCAAACATGGCGTTTCAGATGATCAAAGAAGAAGAGCGTGCCTTAGCGATTCTTGGTTGGGATCTAGGTATGGCGGTTGTTTCAGGATCCCCTTTTCGAACGTATGTCCCTCTGGTCTACTACAGGCAGAGCGTTGAATAACACCATGCCGGAAGATTCGAATCGGAGCCAAATAATTATGTCATCGACTACTCGACGTATAGATAGATGGACTAGTTGCCTCGTATTAAAGGTTCATGGAACTTGTCGAGCTTGGTTAGGTTTTTCGAAGGCATACGTGTACTTCTACCGTTAGGGTTGAATGGCTATGATCTCCTTCATGGCTAAGTGCGAAGGCACTACTTCTGCGTAACTAGTGAACAGTGATGCTTTGTTCTTGTCTGGTACTTATAGAGGTTTGATACTGCCTTGCGCTAGGTTTGTCTTTAATGCACGAAGTAGATGATTTGTGCTTAGAAAGGATTTTAAGTCTATTCGGTCTTAGCTCATAACACTTTGGGATACCGATGTTCTTTTTAAAATGGTTTAGAAGTTCACTACGTAGTATTGTGTGCACGAACATCCTATTTCTAGATATTGACGTATGACATGTGAAAACTCTATTGGAATACGTAGGTTTTACTTCGACGATTATGACCTCTACCTCATATGCGTCATGCACTTTTAAGAAAGAGAAAATTTTCTTTGCATGGCGACCAGGGTTGAAACCAATGGATAAAGCACTAGGCGGTGGTGCATACTACAATATAGCCTGGAACAACTCTATTTTGGAAAGAGCATCTGTATATTGAGACAAACTTTACAATGCGAATCAGTATAACTGGGCGCTATAAAATTCAATGCAATTCTTGTACAATTTATTGTTCAATAGTATGGTCTAGATATTCTCGGGAAACGTCTATATGAACATGATAACCAAGGTTCTAAATCTCATACTATTTGCTTAGGAACACTAGAAAGAGATCCTAAGGAACCGGTTTAAACGGGCACTGACACTGGGTGAACCAGAGAGTATCACACGCGTATTTGATTAAACCGAACCGGTGGGCTAGATGCCGCGTGAAATGGGCGCACTGTCCGTCAACCCACCGGGCCATCCCCTCTCTCTCTCCGTACCGCTTCTTCTCCAACTCTGCATCCCATTTCACGCCTCGTCGGCCTGCGTCCGTGGGCCCTTGAGCTGCCGGGCCTGTGTGTTCAGTGGATTACCAACGGGAGACCGGAGAGTACTGCATGGTGGATATAGCACGGGAGGACTTACCGGTTAGGGCCACGAGATCTCTGCGTCTGCGTCCACGATGGTAGCACCAGGTGGCGAGTGGAGCTCCGGTGAAAAAGGACTTCGGCGCGGTGCCCGTCCAGAAATTGTGAAAGGATGCTCTATTTGAGGGGAAGGAGATGAGCGCACTGGTGGGCAGTATTGGTTGATGGATCTTGGGATTGGGGATTTTGGTCGGCGTAGAGCCTTGGTGGGTTGAGCAGAGAAGAACGAAGATTGTGGCCCGTGGCGCAGATGGCGGTCGGAGGCGAGCGGGAAGGTGGAGCGGCCGTGCGCAGGTTGACTGGTCTATGGGGGTGGCGACGCGGAGCGCTGAGCTAACGGCTCTCGGTTGGTCTCCGGTGGAAACAAAGGGCAGGCGGCGGGCATGGAGCAGGGATGGGGCGATGCCGCGCTCCACTCGACGGGCGCCAGCGCGACGGAGTTCTTCTTCGGTAGATCCACAGCTGCAAGAGAAGAGGAAGGGAGTTGCCACGAGAAGTAGACCGGCTGTGCAGCGGCCTCGCCCTCGGTTAGGGCTCGTCGGCTGCTGAGACTATGGTGGCGCGGGGAGCAAGTGAGGAGGTGAGTTGGGGATCTCTCGGATACCATGGTAGCTTGGCAGAACAGGGGAAAGAGGGGGGAGGTAGCGCTCGGGGAGAGTGGTGCTCCTCACCGTGGAAGAAGAGGGCGTCGGAGTCAGGGGGATGAAAAGAAGAAGGTGGCTGCCTCGAGGGGAAGGGAGCAGTTGGAGTGGAGGAGCTGCACAGCTTGGCTGAAGGCAAAGGGGAAGAACTAGGAGATGAGGAGCTCGGGACGATGGTGGCAGCAGTTGCTTCTGTCGGAGCTGTTGGAGATGGAGCGCGCAGTGGGGAAAAGAAGGAGTCAAGTGGCTTGGGGAGCTCGTGGGGAAGAAGAGCTATTGGGGAGGGGCTTCTGAGAGCTCAGGTGTAGCTGGGGAGGAGCAGGGAGGAAGCTCAGTTGTAGCTCAACTTGGGAAGAATGGAGGAAGGAGAGAGATGGGGGGCGCGTGCTTAGCTGCTTGAGTGATAAGAGCAGAACAGAGGGGAAAGGAGATGGCAGCTCAGGTTGTGGTGGGGGTAGCTCAAGCATTTGAGAGCTGAGAGTGGTAATGGAGCTTTCTTGGGTACGAGGAGATGAAGAAAAATAAGGCATTTAATGAGGAGGGATGGGCAGCTCGGTTTGGGTAAATGCACTGCCTAGTAGGTATGAGTAGGAGGGAATAGGTGACTAGCATTGTAGTAAGGAGAGAGATGGCAGGGTGCATAGGAGACGGTAGGCACCGATTATCTGCTAGCATTGCTACGTGTCCAAGGAAATAGTGCCAAATGCAGGATGGTAGGGAGCGGCAAGAAGGGGCGGTGTTCGGTGCAGTAAAGCGAGCGAAAATATCAGAGATAGGAGATGGGGTAATGGGGCACTCGCTCGGTCAGCTGCTATTGCCATAGCAATAGTCAGGCACTGATCTCTATTGTGAACTAGGAGTGGCACGTGCGGCAGTGCGTATGCACAGCTGAGCCAGAGACAGCAATGGGAAGTCTGTACTGCTGTAACTAAACATAGTTAAGTTTGGCCTGGTTGGAGAGAGATTAAGATCTGTTTATGAGCACTTACATATGTAGTATATTCATGTGCACACCCATATATTTCCTACTAGGATCACGTGGAAAAAACCTGCATGTGCGGTGGGACCGATGCTATGCATATGACTAAATACGGGTACTTGGGTGGCTGCCGATTTTTGTGGGTTGGGAATTTTTGAATTGGAAGGGAGGAGCATGATCTTGAGCTAGATAGCGTTAGGGGGACCTGCCATGGTTTTATTGGATTTTCTAGGTGTATGAGCCCATATACGCTTGGGAAATTTAAGCATGTATAGGGTGGCGGCGAAGTTAGAATATTCATAAGGGGTTGTGGGTAGTTAGGTTTTGGGAATTATCACTGGGGTACTCATGTATATGCATAGAATTGTAGCCAAGCCTAACGATGAGTTAGGGTTTTGATCCGTAGCTCGGGAAGAAGGGGTTAGGGTTTTGCGTATATGCGTATATATAAGAGCCGTATATATGCGCACATTCTCATGATAGAACATGGCGGAGTAGAAGCCAAAGATCACATCATCCGGAAGAGGTTCATGACGTATATATGTTCCAATTTCACAAAAGTACCGTGTGGGTACTTAGCTGCAGATGTTGGTCTAGGTTACACCGACTAGGAAAAAGGGGAAGGGATACCGAAGGTGTATTCGTGGCGTGAATGTAAGAGCGAGTAACCACGTATGGAGACAAGGTGTTGAATAGGGTTGTCCGTGTTGTTGGACGTAGATCGAGGAATTAGGGTTTCGACCAACGGAGATCGAGAAAAATAGGAACAAGGGTTTTCGTGTTTTCGTATATAGCTACATCATGATTTGAACTAAATTTTTAGTTAGGTGTATTTTAACTGTCACTATTAGCGAAAAAGTTTTTGTTAACCCTAATTTTTGGGTTTCGAAAAATCAGGGTGTGACAAAAAAGCAAGTCAATTGACATCCTACAAAATAATTACTTGAAGGCTGTTGAAACCCGAAAGACCAAGACAATAATGCATTGCGTACTACTAGATGTGAACGGGGTGATGGAGATGCTGGCCATGAGGGTGGGGATGTAGTCACAGCGTGGGGCGACAGAGATGGTGAAGTGTGGAGTAGCATGTCGGTAGAGGTGAGAATGAGAGGAAGAGAGGAGGTGGGAGGAGAAAGGGAAGAGAACCACTCCTAGTTAGCCTAACAGGTCGGCCCATGATGTCATGAGGGGAAAAAGTTAAATGTGGTCTATACTGGGACTATTGCCATGGGCGGAACCAGCGTCCCTCCAGCCTGAGCACTTGCCCAGGCTTCACCGCCGGCCAATGCCGTGTCGCCAGGAAGCCTAGCCACAGGCACGAAGAAATTTTTTTTATAGTTATATACTTGTTTGCCCAGGCTTCAAAGAATTCCTAGCTCCGCCAATGACTATTGCTGCAAAATCCAGTGATGAAGCACAAATCTTTTTCAACCTGTTGGTTGGGCACAATCATCTTGTTCGAAATGAAATTTACTCTTTCTATTGTAAGCTATGAAATACTTGACGATTGTAAATTATGGCATTCTCAATGGTCCATGTATGTAATATCTATAGCTTGCCAGCTAGGATACAAACTGAGGTGAATGAAGAGTCATGACAGAAAGAGAGGAGGGTTGTATTTCATGTAAGATATAACCAAACTGGGAAAACAAAGATGGATTTAATGTTTTTGTTGATATCACACTACTACAGAAACTCATATTCCGGTTCAAAATCGTCATCACGGTCGGTTTTTTGAACCGTTTGGGATTATGTCTCTCAGATAGTAGTTCAAATCCCATACAGCTTTTGACCCGTCTGGGATTGATGACAAATAGTCAGTGACTTTCTTTGGGAATTTTTAAAAAAATTGGGGCGGCAGTGTTGCCATCAGCGTCGACAATGGTGCTAAACTTGCTGACGCAGATGACCTCATGCTCGACCTCCAGCGGGTGCAGCACGAGGTCGACACGCTTTAGCCATGTGTTCCAGCCGGGACCGCTCCCTCTCTCAGATCTGGAGGAGAGGACGCCGATGCTGGCGGCAGCGCTCTCAACTTTAATCTAGAGAAGGAGGCCTTCGGAGGCATAATGACCGTCATTTGGAGTGCAGGGAGGAGGCGCTGTGGCTGACCTTCGAAGCTTGTGGAGGAAGGGCTGCAGAGGCCGTCGAAGCTCGTGGAGGAGGCACTCTATCGGCAGTCGAGCTCAGGAAGGAGGTGCACCTGCTGGCAGTCGAGAAAAACGGAGCTCGAGAAAGAGAGACACCCGTCGAATGTCTGAGCACCAAAAGGAGGTACGGCGGCCGACTTCGAGGCTTGGTGAAGCAATTTTTGCACACGTCAACAAAACCTAGCTAACGATGTGGAAGGGAATGCATGGCCTCATGCATCAACTCACAATACATAATTTTGGCGACTCTTCAGTTGCAAGACATCAATAATTGATTTTTGTTGTCACTAGAAGAAGTACACATACATAACACACTGAGAAACAACGGAACGGACGTACCATCTCTCAGCTGTGGTATCTTCTCCATTGATTCTAGCTTGATTATCAGCTCATTGTTCTCAGCCGTAAGTCCAGACTTTCTCTGCAAATAGACAATACAACTAATATTTTAAAACTTAAGCCCAAATGAAGAAATGCTCACCATGTTAGGCGGAGAAAAGAAAAGAAATATCCACAATATTTATTTTGGTGGTCCATATTATAACAGTCTAGAATCACTTAGCAGGACTTTCCCATCCTACTCATAATTCCGTCAGGATGAAACCGGTTCGGATAATATCCGATCCGAACCATTTTCGTATCCGACGGAAACGGATATGGAACGGAAAAAATGGTATCCGACCGGATACGGCAGCGGATACGGATAATCGGTACCGGATATGGTTACGGATATGGTATTGCTGTTATCCGACGGATAACGGATTATTCGATATTTTTGGTCGGATATCCGAAAATGCTAAATCGGATAATTATCCGATTTAAGTCCTGAGCTCGGTTTTTCACTGTTTCTCGTTAAGTCCTGAGCTCGGACCCATACTCGGTCGCTCGGTCGCTCCGGCCTCTCCTCCGGTCCTCCCCGCCGCCACCCCCGCTCCCGCCCGCCTCGCCTCCCCGCTGCCACCGCTCACTCCCGCCGCCACCGGCCGCTCCCGCTCCCGCCCGCCTCTCCTCCCCGCCGCCACCGCCCGCCACCGCCCGCTCCCACCGCCACCGCCCCGTCGGCGCCCAGATCTCGCCCCCGGCACCGCCTCTCCTCCCCGCCGCCACCGGCCCGCCACCGCCCGCTCCCACCGCCACCGCCCCGTCGGCGCCCAGATCTCGCCCCCGGCACCGCCTCTCCTCCCCGCCTCTCCTCCCCGCCGCCACCGCCCGCCACAGCCCGCCACCGGCCCGCCACCGCCCGCTCCCACCGCAGGTATGGTTGATCTTGTGGCAAATTAGCAGATTTTGTTCCGTTGACAAACTACAGGTATGGTTGATCTTGTGGTGTTGATGTTGTAAAGTAGACGGTGTAATGCCTTGCACACACAGTTCATTGCTCCTTTCTTATCCTGGAAAGACATTTTATTTATTTGGTTTCTATATGTATGCATTGTATCTACATGAATACTTCATGTGCTTGAAGCGGTAATTGTTTTTAAGGCCTTAATCAGAGAACATGCATTTCTTTGTTTCGCTTATATGACTTGCTTATAGACTATCTCCAGCACCCTCGCAGTTGGCGTGGAGCATCAGTGATCGAACAAGTGTGGATAGAACATCTCGTCGCCTCCGCATTGGCCCATGCTGGATCTGTGGAAGATGGACCGGACGGTCTCCCCTTCATCGCGTCTGGCGAATAAGTTCCTCCTCGGGCCCCGTCGCCTGGCCGCCTGGGCACGTCGTCGCCTCAATAGACGCCCGATCTCAGCAGGGCGGCAGTTTGCAGCTGTCATAGCGATAACCTTATAATACAAAGATCAAAATAGCTGATTACACTGTAGACCATAATTTACATGGCAGATATAAGTACTACACACAGGAATCCAAAATCTGCACTTCACAATGTTCCACAAGCCATTGAATCACTTGCAGGGGGGCACTCCTGGGTGGAGCTTGCGAGGAAAAAAGAGCTTGGAAATCATGTGTGCAAGTCTGAAAAAGTACAAGCCAACAGGATCTAATCTAGAGAGTGGCAAAACAACATGGAATGCAAAAAGAAAAAAAATTACTCCCTTAATTTCAAAATAGATGACATTTTTGACTTAGCAGACTCTCCAATATATAACTTTAGCTATTATTTTTCTATGAATATTTAAGTAAATTTTTTTATTGTTAAACTGTTTCCTCATGATAAATCTAGGGTTAATTAAATCCTTATATGGCTCTAGAAAGTTGAGAAAACACCCCTATATCTATGACATGTGGGTCACCCTGTGTGTGTCCATGACATGTGGGCTTAAGGATATATAAGTGTTTAATTTTTTTTATAAAGACATAAGGATTTTCCTCGATCTAAGAGAGTAGCTATATCATGGTATTATGTCCAAACCCCACCCAACGGGACAGCATGGAGCCATCCGGTCTAGCTCGATCAACGCTCCATCTTCTTTCTGCATGCAGCGCTCTTCCTTGGCTGCCACGAGTTTGATATATAGCTATCCCGTTTGTTTGAGTTGGAATGGGATGCCATTTTTTAGATTTTCTTTAAATCTAATGGTACCATTTGCACCAAACAACCTAAATATTTTTTTATTAATTAGTTTTCAAAGATGAAAACTTTTAACTGCATCATTTCTAAAAGATCATCTATCTTTGAGCGGATGTAGTAGATACCAGTTAGTACAAACTACAGTCTTGGACACAGGGCATGAAACAATTAACTGGTCAAGTTTGTATTTGACTCTTCAGTTTAGAAAGATGCAAGCCGAAACTTAGTGTGTGGAAGTTGAATGTGTGGCATCGTAATTGAACTAGCATGCAGACAACACATCCGAACTTATGAAACAAACATACTGTCCAAGTATTAGTTTAATTAACGAAACAATTTTGGTGCAAAACATAAGAGATTAATTGTCTACCATTATTATCCTACAACCCAACAAGGGAAAATTATCCAGGACATATGGTGTTCCCAATTGAATATATATGAAATCTCATTTAAAAAACATCTAGCGTGAAATGGATCTAAATGTTCCACCATTATTCTTGGAAGTCATACTGTTCTGGTTGTTGTGGTTGAATTTGTTGTGCTTGTGATGGTTGCTCTTGCATTTGCAGCTGTTTAATCGGACAGGGAGGTCATGCTGCTTTTGTCCTGTTTGGGCGTTGAACCATCCGAAATTGTCTCTTGTGCAATCCATTCGACATCTGAGAGTCCCTGGTCTCGTTTGTAGCATGCTTTAGGTCCTCAATCTCAGAACTGAGTGTTTCATTTAGAGCTGGACATATAATTAGCGAGATAACCAAGTTAAATTAGTGATTAAATAAACCAAAGAGACAAAATGTCATTGTAAATATGGCAAAACAAAGACATAAGGCGAATTAGCATATTGTCCAATACGAGCATAGCTAGCACATGAATCTCGAAAAAAGTTGAGTGAGTCGTTAGTGTGGAAAACATTCATATTGTCGACATTCAATTTACTGAAATAAACAAATTGACATAACTTGTAGAATCAGTGGAAATTCCTCTCATAGGGTAGATGAATCGATAATCAATCTACTATATGAAGAGATAAAGCATTAACATGTAGAGTTCATTTGATTCCGTTGATCACTAGGCAATAAGTCTCATAATCAAATAAGATGAACTCGTGCACGGATCGCACATGTGCCATGTTACGTAATGCTGTGCATACTAACTTATGCTGGCAAGAGTTTCTCCAAAGGAAAAGAAACTATATACGCAGTAGAGCATACTTATGCCACTTTGAGGACTACTCTAGGTTAACATTCAAGACAGTGTATTTTAGTTTATGCATGTCTGACCTCAGGCTGCTCACACCATTTGGCTTTCCAAATATAACTCAGTGTATTTAGCATTCAGCTTAGTTTATGTCACCAATTCATCTATTCACGTAGACAACACGTTTTGGTTTGTCTTTGGTTTCAATGTATACAAAACCTCTTTTATCTTCTTAATGGATGGTAGCACTTCTGCAGATTTCTCAAAAAAAGTAGACAACACGTGTGTATATCCCATCCTATTTCCAACATTTTCTATAGGCAGGGCAATTGTTGCACACACAAGTCAACGACGCCTATGACTTCCCATGTACAGCATTTTCTTATTCTTTTGCAAAGAAAATAATGGCTGGGACACGCAAGTCAACAATGCCTATATAAAATCCTCCAAATTAATGTACAGCCAATTTCAGGGTTTCTAATCAATATTGCAAAAGTTGTGTATGCTAGCTAACAACCAGAGAAACTTGCTGTGAATGTGAAATTTTATAGCCATGCATGCATGCATATACGAATTTTGCTGGCTTGTATTAGAAGCAATGGAACATGGATTTCTATTGCCACTACAAACGAAGTGTTACATATAATGCTGAAAAACAACGAAATAAACATACCATCTCTCAGATGTGCAAGCTTCTCCATGGATTGCAGCTTGATTATCATCTCACTGTTCTTAGCCTTAATCTCAATAACCTTGCTCTGCAAATACATAGTACAACAATAGATAACTAAGGTTGCAAAACTTAAGCCCGTGTTAAGTGGAGGTATAAAAGAAGGGTCTGGGTTATTATTGAACTTTGTACCCTTAAAAAATAAAGCACATAAAATTCTGGGAAGAAATGAAACAGAAACCAACCACATCTAGAATAGCAGAACTTTTCTATCCTACTCATAATTCCATAGAACTTCGATTAAAGTTGATAATTCTCAGTCCCATATATTGTAATCCAGATAACAAGAGTTCGGGGGAAGCTAATTGAGGACGTAAATTGAAGGTTGAGCAGAAAAATGAAGCTAGAGGGGTACGTACGTACTCTTATATGCGCATAGACATGATTTTGGCTGGACTAACCATTCTAACAGAGATATCTAATCAGCTATACATATACTTATGCCGCTTTGAGATCCTAATCTGCATTGCAGATCTACGTACACGGGTACCCAAAATTTGCACTTTACAAAAATCAAACATTTGTTAAAAAAAATCAAGCAAAGAAGAGCTTGGAGATCATGCCTGCAAGCTAGGAAGATTTCAAGCCAGCAGGATCTAATCTATAGAGTTGGCAAAGAAGCGTGTGGTCAAGCAGAAAGATTAGACATCAGTTGGTTTTCGCAGAGCCAGAGTCCGATAGGAGCAAGAGAATGATTATGCCAATTTGTGTCTGAAACATAACACAAAATTTTGTGTACAGCCTTATGCGCATCCCATTAAAATAAGGAAAAGAAGTGAGAGCATTCGGCAGAGGCCATCAGCTTCGTTAAAGGTTAAGGGTTTAGGTTCAGATCTAGCACAAGGAGCCTGTATAAGAAACGGAAAATTTCAAAAAAGAAAGGGAAAACATGATGTTGCAAAACTAGCCTTGACATGGGTTGATCTTAATGACAGACACCAGCTGTCCCACAGTAGTTAGATCTAGAAGCAATTAAGTGAGAGAAACGACACCGATATTTTTTAATGAGGTTTAGACGAAGCCTACATCCCCTGGGCTGTTGTTAGGTGCACCTTTCCATCTCCATTACCGGAACTCCGCCGGACATCTACCTGCCGAGGGAAGGCCAGTTAGACCGCCCGTAGGCTCCGAACAATCAAAAACTTGTTGTGGTTATATCAAGCGACGCCCCCCTTTTATAGGAGCCTAGTTATAAAGGTATCCTACTCAATTACGACTAACCATTTCTGCTAATTAGACTCCAATTTCAATATGTAACGTACTCGTACACATATGCGACATAATCTCAGCACATAAGTAGGCACAAAGCAATTCCGGATAAGGACTTAAGTTTCTAGGGTTGTGTTAACCAAGTCTTTGTATGTCAAATTAGTTCAGTCATGAAAAGTTCAATTCCATCCAATTGCACATGAAATACTTAACCCCCCAAGTCCGTAACTATAAATACCGTGAGATCTCAATGGTAAAGCAGAGAAGGGCGATGTAAGTTCAGACTTTGTGGTGTCATCACTCTTCCACACTTGCCCTTTTCAAAGCAATAGTTTATGAAACTAACTACTATCTTATACTTACTAATCAGTGTCTCCTCTAAATACTTCTGCAGTGCGCACCACATCATCGAACTTGATTGGACTGTTAGATCTCGGTTTTGCGACTTCAAATGGGGGAGGAGAGTTCGGTTTTCATTCACACGACAGAAAACAAGAATATACTGTACATGCACGCAACTATCTACATCCATGACCAAGAGTACCTCCTCGGTATGTGTCCATGTAATTAAAGCTTCATGAGGTAGAGTTATTTTTGTGTCTAAGTCCATAATCACGAACCCATATGTTACCGGAATTTGGCCATAGCTTATGGTATGGTTTATAGTCAACAGCGAATGAGTGGCACTCCATGAGATATAAAACACAAGCTGGAACAGTTTGCTATCGACGGTTTGCATGGAGGTGCGCTGTAAACGGCCGACGACGTACAGCAACAACATCTCGTGGCGCTCGCGTTCGCGGCCTTGGTGGAGTGCGTCTAAAGATGTCATGGAGACCAGGAAATGGTAGATCAACGCAGGAGTATGTGTCAGGTGAAACGATTTGCGGCAAGGGAGCTAGGATCTTGGTCACAACGAAATCGACTATAAATGAGGTCATAGGAGGAGTTGGTGAAGACACTGATGGTGGTGGGCGGAGCGGCCTTGGTGGAGTGCATGTTCAACGGCAAATGCTCACCCATTGACAGCAACTATCAAGATGTCAAGACTCCCATTAACATAGGGTTTCTAGGTGTGTGCCCTTGCGGGTAGGGCGTCGTATGGGATCCGTTATCGGACTTGTATCCCGTACTTCGCTTTCAATGTAATGACGCACAAATCATTTGTATATTCCCAATAGAATATTTTAATCACGCAATTGCACAACTAATTAATTATTATAACAAACATGTAACGAATATATAAACTTATTGTCACATAAACCATATATTAATACTTTGAACGGTGTGATTGCACGAGCAAAATGGCTAGTTATAAAGACAGACATAGAACGAATATAACAAATTACTACCAAACAGTCTATCTATATATTAACTTTCTAGACACACAATTGCGCGCGCAAATTAACAAACCTGCCATGACATCAGTTGTTTAGATAATGTATTGATCTCCATCTTCAGCATCTCAGCCCTATGCTCAAGCTCCGACCTGAGCTTCGCCTTGCGATCCGCCATCCTGGCAGCAGATACCCGGTTTGCCAGAAGCCTGTAAATTCCATATGAAAATGCTCAGTCCGGACAACCAATATATATACATCAGATCGGCCATTCTCTCCAATACACAGGCACGTACTAAAAGAAATTCACACCTCTTCACCCTGTTCGGGTCTGTCAGCATGAGCTCCGCGAGGCGCTCATCACCCATGACCTTCTTCATCTGAGCCTCGCTGAGCATCCCACTTGCCAGCTTGTAGAGAGCTGCGGCGCCGGCGCTACCCATGGATCCGCTCCGGCTACGCGACAAGCGGCTTCTGCTGCCGCCCGCGCCTGCCCCTGGAGAAGGCGTTGGCAGCTGCTCTTCCCTTCCAGACTCGAGCTCCCGTGCCAGGCTATGCACCGACGGCATCTGGCTACATTCTGTGGTTACCCTCTGTTGGCTGCCGGCCAGGGGAACATTGACCTCCCCTGTGCCGTCGCCGGAGGTGAGCCCGCAGAGGCCGTCGAGGTTGACGTACTGGCTTACTATGTCATCCGCGGCGTCGAGGTCGAGGTCGTTGAACTCCAGGGCCGACGCCACAGGAGAAGATGGAAGGTAGTCCAGAGTGGAGAGAGATGGCTCTGAGAAGGAACGCGTGTGAGAGCCGCTGCCGCCGCTGCCACCGCCCGAGCCCGAAGCAGGAGCTAGCGGCGACGGTGGCGTTTGGGAGCCAAGGGAGGAGAGACGACGGTTGGCCGCCGGGGACTGGAGGAGAGAGGGCGTGAATGTGAAGGACGGCAGTGAGAAGGAACGCCCGTGAGAGGTGGCGCCGCCGGCCGCCGAACCCGACGCCGGAACCAGCGGCGACGGTGGCGTTTGGAAGTCAGAAGATCCAGAGCCATAACGGTTGCCTGCTGGGGGGAATTGGAGGAGAGAGGGCGTCAACGACGGCAGCTCCGAGAACGAGCGAGCATGGTGGTGGCCGCCGGCATGGACTCTGCCGCTGCCGCTGGCCGTGGGAGCAAGCGAAGACGACGGCCCCGAATAGCCGGAGTGTGAGCCAGAGGAACCATAGCCCAGGGAGTTAAAGAAACGAGCTGCGGAGTTGTGGCGGAGCAGCGGGAGCAAGGAGGGGTACAGGTGGTGGTCAGAGGACGGGGAGCGTGGCGGGAGGAGGTGGCTGCGGCGGTCCTCCATGGGGGAAGGGAAATGCTGGAACGGGAGCTAGCTGCTATAGCTCGATCGCTAGGGTTTTGCCGTAGGGTTTGAGCTGATCGAACGCCGGATATTGATCGATGCCGGCGGCTAGCGGATGCTACTGAGGACACTGGGTACGCCTGATATGGAAAGGAGCGGGACGTGAAAATAGTGGGAAGCGCTTTAGTTATTACCATGTTGGACTGCATTTGGATTTGGATCCACGTAGGCGTGTCTATCTCTCTGCAGAGGATACGCGTGACGCGTGCTCGAGGCATCGGGGGATGGGCCGTGCGTCGTAGGCCTCCTTGTGTTTTCAGCCACCCAAATATATACGCCTCTTCTTTTCTTTCGATAATTTACTACTACTAGAGTTATTATTATTATTGTGCATGCAGTTAAATCTGTTGACTACTTCTTCTCGTTATAATTTTAGTCCCATATTATTATTTTTTTCAATGTATTTGACATGAACATCTAGTTTTGTACATCAAAATACCGATATACCGAGAGAAAGAAGGCTCCAGGACCACTTCTTTCATTTTTTAGTATGATCGAGTGCTTGTTCGATCAACAGAGTGACCTTCAATACAAAGCTTATCAGCGACTCCCTCATGATATCCAATGTGTTTTTTGATTTCTTTCTTTCAGGGATGTTTCTGCAATTTGTAGGGGCAGCTGTCCATTTCCAGACTTCTCTGTACTGTTTTCCTTAATGCTTTGAATCTAGTCCTTTCCTAAAAAAAAAGAAATAATGTGTCGTCGTAGAAGAACAATGGGTCGTATGGACCTGTGGTTTCGGGTCACATCGTGACAAACGTTAGTGTCTTGTGTTGCTATTTCTTCAATCGGCAACCATGCACTCCTCCAGTGGCGGAGTCAGGATTGGAGCAAACCCCGGGCGAATCCAGGTGAAAAACTCTGCCTCTGACAATTTAGCCTTAAAATTTTTGCCTTAAAATTTTTGTCTTAAAATTTAGCCTTAAAAAAAGGAAAATATTTGCCAGGACCCGGGCCGTGGCCCTGGTTGCCCGGGTCCTGGCTCCGCCCCTGCACTCCTCCATCCCCTTCTCTTTTTCCTTGCCCATGTCTCTTTCTCTATCCCTACCTGTCTTTTCTTTCGCTTCCTCCTTCTCTGGCGACCATTGTGCATCTCTGGCATTCTTCCTCCCTGTGTATCACGTCCACGCTTTCTCTAACGCTGGAAAATCTTTGTTGCGGTTCCCGTCACCTATTGGGCTAAGGAAACTTGCAAGGAAAGCTCTAACTGATCGTCTACTTAAGTTTGAGTGAGTCTCAAGCATAAATATGCATCCATATGTCTGCTTTCATAGCACAAAGAGTTCTTGATAAGCTTCACTGATATTACTACAAGGAAACTATGAATGATACTAAACCTCATGCTTTATCGAGCATCTTATTCCATCTTAAAGTTGGTTTATTCAACAGCAACAAATGCTACTCATTATAGGGATTTCGACAAAGGGAACATATTTATCACCAAAGCCGAAGTCAGTGGGAGTACTTAATGAAAAATGTCGGATCTTGGGCTGGAGGACGTAGTTTTCCCATTAGAAAATTATGTGTCATATAACATTTCTACTAAATATAGTAAAAAAATGCAAATAACCTTTAGATCCATCTAAGATTTCGTTCCTAGTGAGATAAAATAGAATAGAAATATATGTTTTAATATATATGGATAATCAAGAAGAGACATATGGCAATGGCAATATTTGTCCTCCCGCATAGGGCAATGGCGGTGTGACCAGCTTCGTATCACACAATGCATCAACTCTTAATTGTCTATATAATTCGGATGGTGGACAAATTTTGCAACAATCTAACTGATACAATTAGAGATAGATATGTTATCCTAACCAAATGTTAGTTTGTGATGTCAAGGGATCGAGAGCATCGTGGATATAGCTTGTCACGGCTGGTTTGTTGGTGCGAAAGAGAGAGGGGCAGATGCAAGGAAAAGAAGAAAAGCGCGAGCGAGAAGGGACAACCTCTTGGCGATTGTAATTTTGTGACCGAAGGGTGCCTAGGCGACGTGCCATCATCAATAACTCACATTTATATAGTAGTAAGGACATCCCTCACCCATGCACTATTGACGCTGCCCCCCTCCCGAAGTAGCAAACACGAACTCACCCATTCTGCGTGCTATGATGTTGTTACCGATCCTCTCCCACTATACCACGTACTAGATTTAGAGGCGTTCTTGTGGAGGTGTTTCTAGAAAATGCCTCAATTATGATTTTTGAAAGACAATTTTGACAAAAATGCCTCAAAATAGACAAAGTTTTAAGGCATTTTCAAAAAATGCCTCCAAATTTATGGTATGTTTTAGGTATTTTCCAAATTTTCCTTAAAATGGATGGTGTTCTTTAGGCGTTTTCTAAATTCGCCTCAAATGGATGGTGTTTTTGAGGCGTTATTCAAATTCGACTCGCCTAAAAACCTTACATCATATGAATTGGAAAAAACCTCAAAATAAAAGACGTGTTGACCGGGCTGGTACTTTTCTTATTACCAGATAGTCGGCGGTGTTTTTCTTATTACCAGATAGCCTCAAAATAAAAGACGTGTGGACCGGGCTGGCACTTGTCTAGAAAACACCATAGAAAGTGTTGAGCTTCGGAGGTGTTTTTGAAATCGTTACGGGATGTCAGATTATTAGAGGTGTTTCAGAAAATCGCCTCAAAATACACTTTCTGTTGCGACTTTCTCCGGCGCTTCTAAGAGTGCCCTAGAAGGTATTTGGAGACGTTTCGTTCGGGCACTTGAGGCGGTTTAAAACGCCATGTATCGCCAGTGTGCGCCTCTAACCTCCTCAGATACGGAAGCTCCGTGCGCCACCACCCTTGCCCTTAGCAGCGCACTCCTTGCATTACACCATCGGCTCGGCCGCGCGACTCGTGCGCTAGCTCCTGGGTCCTGGCCTCCCACACACCAAGCCCAGTCGCCCCCCTCCCTGAGCTCACTGTCTTGTTCTTGCACCTCACAGTTTGAGTGGCGCTCCTCTGTGAATGCACTCGTCGTCGGGCTCCCACGCACCCGCTTCAGCTGATGCACCTGCTCGGTCTGCCGTTCGATACTAGCTAGCTAGGTCTTCGGAACCCTAGTGTAATTAAGTTAGCTCTTAGCCTCTAGGTTCTCAGTTCTCTCCAGCGCGTGTGCTTGCTCCGTAGAAGTGCATGAGGCACACGTACCCTCTCCACGAGAGAACGCACATATGATCTTCCTGTGCTACATACACAAGGAGGAAGAAGATGAACTCAGATTTTGTTAACGTGCCCTCACGGTGGACGTATTTGTCTCCTTCTCTTGTTAGGGCATATACAAAGAAATGACATCGGCTATCTATATATAAACTACACCGCATATGATATTTTATTAGATGGAAGAGAGAAGAAAAAAAAATGAGACGGTGCAATTACAAATAGTCTATATATATATGTCTCTCAACTCCTCCGCTACCATTGCAGATCTAGCCTTTGTCCTCGTTTTGCAGCCTTCGTGCACTGCCGCAGCCTGTTGGGTTCATGACCTTTCCCTTGATTGGCATGCTTGGGAACCCCTTGCACGTGTAGGTTACCTCCTAGGCATGTGGGGACTCCTCTCTAGCGCACGCACACATACATGTGTGAGCCAAATTCGTTGGGCTCAATCGGTCATGGATGGATGAGAGGTTCTTACCATTAAGCCCTCGGTTTGTTTGAATATTCCACTTATGTATTTGGTTTTCTTCATTGTAGATCCTTCGGGTGTTTTTCGCTGTTTAACCTTTTAAATTTTATGTCAGTTTTAGTTTTAGGGTTTGCTCCTTACAGAAATTATCAAAATAATCCTTGGATTATATTTATTCTAGTTATTATTTAGTTGTACATATTTACTTAATTACTTGAAATTGTCACTATATTATTTTAACTAATATTAATTATAACCAAACAAGCAGGCCGCCTTTCCCGAGCTTTTCCCTGCTACAGTACAGAGAGGCGATTTAGCCGGCGACCCTTTCGCCCCTCCCCTCCCGGCGGGGCCGCTGCTTCTCCTCGCCTCCGGGTGCCTGCGGGCACCGTGAGGTGGGGGGCAGCGTGGCCTCCGCCGGTTGCGCAGGTTTGGCCCCTTGTGGGTCCCTTTTGTTTCTCCGGTCCGCCGTCGGATCGTCGGGTTTCTTGGCGGCGGGAGGAGTTTTGGTATCCCGGCTCCAACCTCGGCTTGCCGTTGCCTTCTCCGGTGGCGGTAAGGAGCTAGTGGATTTGTCGTCTCCTTTCTTTGTTCGGTGGTGCACCCTGCCGTTCCCTCGGGGCGGTGAGGCTAGGGTTTCTGTCGTGCGTGTGCGCCAGCGAGATCTGCTGTCTGGATCTGCGGTTCGGTTCAAAGGTCTGGCGGTGGCGGCTATGGCTCCAGGGCGCTGGTCCTTACGGGCACGTGATCGAGGTCTTCCCGGCTGTCTTCGTCAAGGTCTTCGTCAAGGTCAGGATGGCTCCGGTAGGGGAGCGGCGGCAGCGGCGCGACTTCGACTCGGTCTGGAGGCGGTAGCGGTCGTCCGGTGGTCCAGGGACCTCGTTGTAATTTTCTTTATGTTCGGGGTCTTTTGTACTTCTGATGATCCATTGAATTGATCCAGGTCCTTTTCGCAAAAAAATAATAATATTAATTATATCTATGCTTAAAAAGTAGGTGAAGTATGTTGCTAGAAATTCATACATCATTATTTGCTGTTCCAGTACATTGTTTTACTGTATTATCGAG
Organism: Stipa capillata; assembly: GCA_019208055.1. Classification (NCBI taxonomy): domain Eukaryota; kingdom Viridiplantae; phylum Streptophyta; class Magnoliopsida; order Poales; family Poaceae; genus Stipa; species Stipa capillata. The sequence goes on from JAGXJF010001075.1 coordinate 29,532, forward strand.
TCCTGTGGCCTAATTTGACCTATTAATACCTCTGATAATTAATCAAAATCGTTTTATAGTGTTGTAGGAAAAAAGGCCATGATGCAATGTATACCCCGGGCAGGAATCCAAGCAAAGCTCTACAAGGTCCATATGCAAAGAGTGTACCTCTCAGATGCCGTACCGGACCATGAATCCAAGCAAAGACAGACATAAGCTGCAAATAACACATTGTTTTTTCTTATTTGACTGAAGGGAGAAATAACAAATCGATCTACTTCTGAACCGATTGACCAAGTGAATATCATTAAAAAAGGTCGAAGACACATTTGTTCAAATGAAATTAACACATTTTTCTTGGAAAACCGAAGATGGTATCCCATGATTAAAATAATTAATAAGATATCTCAACAAGAATTAATAAGATTGTGCAAAACCTATGCTCAAATAAAAAAATGCGCACCACCTTAATTGATCATGAGAACGAACCTGCAGAGACTGCACTTGTGCAGATAATGTTTTAGTCTCCTTCTGAAGTAGCTCAACCCTATGCTCAAGGTCGGACATGTAGATTATCTTGTGATCCCTACACCTGTTAGAATCTATTCGGTTATTAAGGATCCTGAAAATTCTACAAGAAAATTGGTGCTTACTTATTCTCAACAACAAAAACACATGCACGTACCACAGTTACTCTGGAAGAAGCAAGGATAAATTGATCACACCTATGGACCCTATTAGCATCTGTCAGCATAAGCACTTCGAGGAGCTTATCCGCCATAATCTTATTACTTTCAGAGCAGTGCTGTCGTCGGAGAAGTTGAGACCACGAAAGTCCTCAAGGTCCACGTATTGGCTGACGATCTCATCGGAGTACGTAGCGGACGGTGTGGTCGTCATCCACTAAAAGCATTATCGCAATTTATGTCCATCACATAAAGGCAGCCTAATCCTTAGCTCATTGTTCTAAGTGGTAAGCTCTGCTCAGCAGCCTTGCTCTGAAGATAGATACCTCAATATTACTATTGGGAAGGGGTCCCCGTGCTAGCCTGTTTTCGAAGTTTTCCACATCCGTCATCAATAACCAAGCTGACGCCGTCAAGGACAGTCACAATGTTCGTCATCGTCAAGAACTATATCGACGACGTCAAGGGCAACCTCAGCGCCCGTCTACCTTGACGTCCGTCGCCGTCGAGGACTACGACGACGTCGTCAAGGACTACATCGACGATGTCAAGGGTAACCTCAGCGCCCGTCGCCATCAAGGTCTACGTCGACGTCGTCGAGGACTACCTCGACGTCTGTCACCGTCGAGGACTACGTCGACGTCGTCAAGGACCACCTTGACGTCCGTTATCGTCAAGGTCTATGTCAAAGTCATTAAAGACCACTTCGACGTGCTTAAGGATTCCTCCAAAGATGCCAAATAATATTTCTTAAAGATGCCCGGGAATATTCTCCCAATATCCTCTAAGGATGGGAAAATGACCATAATGCCCTTATAAATTCCCTCTCATGTGAAGGCAAAATTGTAATCTCACATTTTTCATTCTCAAACCCTATAAATACCCCCCGTAGGGATAGAGAGAGGGGGATAATTCTTGTAACCCTAATTCTACACTTCAACACAAAAGTGACTTTCACCTCGTCGTACACGAGGTGAGTTTTGCCTTCTCATACATGACTCGTGTTTCACCCCGTCGTACGTGTCTCGTGCCTCGCCTCGACGAACAACCCAAGCATCATACTTGCTCGTACTCCTCATGCACCACTGACAGTCACTGTAGCCGATCGGGAGTGCCTAAAGTACACTGCCTAGTCTTGTAGCTACGACAGTTGGCGCCGACCGTGGGGACACGGGCAAGAAGTCATGTCAACTAGGATGATGTCGAGGAGAAGCTTGAGAATGACGTCGGCAACCGTGAAGCACACGATCTCTCCACAGGCACTGCATGCGTGCTTGGCCTCGACATGACACGTGCTTTCGCGTGACCGCTACCTCATCTATGCGTGTGCTCTCCCGCGACACCGCACGCATGTATAGAGACTCATCATCGACATCACCCTCATCCGTGCTCTCGGGCTTGGCGTCCTCCGTGCCCGCCCTCAGTGATACTAGGGGCTTGTCATTGACATCTCTCTCACGCGCGCTCTCGGACTTGACGTCTCCCACACCCGTCCTTGGGGACACCAGGGGCTTGTCGTTGACATCGCCCTCACGCGCGCTCTCGAACTTGACATCTTCCGTGCCCGTCCTTGGTGACACTAAGGACTCGTCACCGACATCACCCTCGTCCACGCTCTCAGATTTGGCGTCCTCCGCGCCCGCCCTCGGTGGCACCAGGGGCTTGTCATTGAAATCGGCCTCACGCGTGCTCTCAGACTTGGCGTCTTCCGCGCCTGTCCTCGACGACACCAGGGGCTCATCAACATCGCACGCGCCCCACGTGCTCAGTCACCTACGTGATTGCGGCTCGCTCGCTCACCTGCGCACCCTTGGTATACCACTCGAGCGTCTCATCAACATCACTCGTGCGTGCGCTCGGACTTAAGTGTCCTCCACTCCACTCTTGGCGACATCGCGCGAGCTCGATGTCATCAACAGCCGCACATGTTCAGACTTGGTGGCCTCAATAGCTGTCCTCGGCAATATCGCTCGAGCCTGACGTCAACATTCTCGGGGCATGACCGCGCCGTTTACGAGCATGTATTCAAACTTGCAGATGAGCACGCTCGCCCTTGGTGACCACTTGCCACTTTGGATTGCACGGGGTCGTCATCGACATCAGTCACGCGCACGTCAGCATTGCCCGTGCCGCTTAGACCAAGCATGTCAGTAGCGGACATCAACATTAGCGTCACCATGCTTTATCCACAAGTGTAGACAACTCTGTCTCAGCAAAGGGCTTAACGCATCGACATGGCATCAAGCCCCCCTCGTGACAGGTTTCAACCATCTCCGTCCGGGATAGAGTGTCCCTTCCCTCCGGGGTCGTGCGACGATAGCTCCCTGCGACATCGAGCCATCTCTGTCCGGGATAGAGTGTCTCTTCCCTCCGGGGTCGTGCGATGATAGCTCCCCGCGATGTCGAGCTGTGTCCGTCCGGGATAGAGTGTCCCTTCCCTCCGGGGTAGTGCGATGATAGCTCCCCGCGGCGTTGAGCCATTTCCGTCCGGGATAGAGTGTCCCTTCCCTTCGGGGTCGTGCGACGATAGCTCCCCGTGACGTCGAGCAATCTCCGTCCGAGATAGTGTCCCTTCCCTCCGGGGTTGTGCGACGATAGCTCCCCGCGATGTCGAGCCATCCCCGTCTGGGATAGAATGTCCCTTCCCTCTGGGGTCGTGTGATGATAGCTCCCCTAACGTCGAGTCATCTCCGTCCGGGATAGAGTGTCCTTTCCCTCTGGGGTCGTGCGACGATAGCTCCCTGCGACGTCGAAACAGATGTATATGTCAGAGTAAGGCAGAAATGTTCTTACACGTGTCACCGAGCACCAAGTGTTTGCCACCATCGAGTGTCATGTGTTTGTCACCATCGAGTGACCAATTGTTTGTCGCCATCGAGCGCCAAGTGTTTGCCACCATCGAGTGTCATGTGTTTATCGCCATCGATCGCCAAGTATTTGCCACCATCGAGTGTCATGTGTTGTCGTCATCATACACTAAATGACTGTAGCCATCGCACGCTAATTATTGGTCCCTGTCACATGTGAAGTGTCCATGTCAGGGGAAACATCAATGCACTCCTTGCTACGCCGTCGGGCATTGAAGGTTGTGGTTGCGGAAGGCCACAAGCGCTCTCAGTTTGAGCGCGAAGTTTTTCCGTTGGGAGGCAGGGTGCTACACACCCTATAACACTCTGTAAACTCTCATTATCACGCACAACCAAAGGTCCGCAACAACTAGTGCACACACCTTTCAGGTACCGAACTTAGCACTCGGCGCCAGCCATGTGCGTGCACCACCGCAGACGTCTCGATAAAGTACCATGGTGTGCTTCAACACCATCCGCGGCCAAGGTACCACATGTGCCTCAATGCCCTCCACGGGCACGGTCCATGTGTGCCTCGTCACCTTATACGCTAGGCTCCATCCTGGTAAGGGGCTCCCCAGAAACGAAGCAGAGCACCCGGCATCATTGTCTCGCTCGACGTCAACACGCTCCGCCCAGTGTCATCGTCTCACCCGGCGCCGACATGTTCCGTCCGGCATCGACGCTCCACCCGGTATCGACATGTTTCGCCCAGCGTCAACATGCTCCATCTGGCGTCGACATACTCCGCCGAAGTTGCCATGCTCCTCGACATTGACACTTCGCCGACGTCATCGCCGGTGTTGACACCCCATCCAGCGCTGACGCGCAACCTTTTGCATAAGGTGGTACGACGCACACTTTGCAAATATTAAACTCGGTGTCATCTTCGCAAGGGGCTCGCTAAAAGCGAGCCTAGACGTCCGGTACCGATGCACGCAAACTCAACATCCGCGTCGGCGCATGCCGGCCTGGTCCATAACTGACAAGCGCGGACTCAACATTCGCATCAACACAACTTCACCATCAGCATGACTCATCCACACGTGGCGATGGCATCATCTTGAGAAGGGTCTCTCTCCAAGACAGAGTCAAGCGTTCGGCGTCAACATACTCCCCCAAAGTCGACATGTTCTTCAGCGTCGACATGCACCTCGGCGTCGACATACACCGCCGAAGTTGATATGCTCCTCATCGTCGACATGCTCTGACTGGAGTCGACACTTCGCCCAGCGTCGACATGTTCCGCCCGGAGTCGACACTCACACCTTGCACGGCATCGACACTCTGCCTAGTGTCGACATCTTCCGTTCGGCGTTGACACTCCGCCCGACGTCGACATGTTCCGTTCGGCGTCGACATACTCCGCCGAAGGCCGTGAACCCGGCCAGCGGCGGTGGTGCGGTGGTGCGGTGGCGCAAGGCCCGGCAGCTGTGGTGGCGACGGCAGGGGTGAGATGGCGAGGAGGCCGAGAGAGTGAGAGTGAGATATTTCCCATGACGTCTCACAGGAAATATCTCGGGGTGGCCAGTTTAGACCGGCCTGAGGGCGGTTTAAACTGCGGAGGAAAATATCTCGGAACCGACTCGGATTGGCCAGTTTTAACCAGCCTATGGGCGGTTTAAACCACCCTCCACCGGAGTGTAGGGAAGAAGCAGCGAAAAGTCCCGGCCGGACCAGTCGGACCACTTGACCTTGGAAGATACTTCCAGAACTAGATCTCGGAGAGGTCCTCCAGGGTGATCACGCGATTCCAAGACCGCGGCACCTTGTTAAAGTTCAGAGCACCTGTTGCCCTACTGACCAGCTCGGATCACGCGCCGACCCCTCAGGAATCGGTGGGCCGGTCCGGGTGCTCGTCACCCGACCGCCCGAATCGTCGAGGGGCTACAGTTGGGGAAGGGGTCCCTCGCTAGCCCATTTTTGAAGTTTTCCGCATCCGCCATTAATGATCAAGCTGACGCTGTCAAGGGCAGCCACAATGTTCGTCATCGTCAAGGACTATATCGATGACGTCAAGGGACGTCGTTAAGGACTAACTCGATGTCCGTCACCATCGAGGACTACGTCGACGTCGTCAAGGACTACATCGACGACGTCAAGGGCAACCTCAGCGTCTGTCGCCATCAAGGTCTACATCGACGTCTGTCACTGTCGAGAACTATGTCGACGTCGTCAAGGACCACCTTGACATCCGTTATCGTCAAGGTCTATGTCGACGTCGTCAAGGACTACCTCGATGTCCGTCACTGTCGAGGACTATGTTGACGTCGTCAAGGACTACATCGACGACGTCAAGGGCAACTTCAGTGTCTGTCGTCATCAAGGTCTACGTCGACGTCGTTAAGGACTAACTCGACGTCAGTCACCGTCGAGGACTACGTCGATGTCGTTAAGGACCACCTTGACGTCTGTTATCGTCAAGGCCTACGTCGATATCATCAAAGACCATCTCGATGTGCTTAGGAATTCCTCCAAAAATGCCAAAAAATATTCCTTAAAGATGCCTGAGAATATTCTCCCAATATCCTCCAAGGATGGGAAAATGACCATAATACCCTTGTAAATTCCCTCTCATGTGAGGGCAAAATTGTAATCACATATTTTCCATTCTCAAACCCTATAAATACCCCCCATAGGGGTAGAGAGGGGGAGAATTCTTATAACCCTAATTCTACACTTCAACACAAAAGTGACTTTCACCTCATCGTACACGTGGTGAGTTTCGCCTCCTCATATATGACTTGTGTTTCACCCCGTCGTATCTGTCTCGTACCTCGCCTCGATGAACAACCCAAGCATCATACTTGCTCGTACTCCTCGTGCACCACCGACAGTCGCTGTAGCCAATCGGGGTGTGACGATGATATGGCACCCGGGTATCGTCAAGGAGGACAATACCGGCCCTATGGACATAGGGTGGGACGGGCCGACTACTCGGAGTCCGACTTCTACACGGGATGCCTCATCAACTTTGAGTACAAGACAGGGATAAACACAAATCTGGGAATCCCGGATTCTGTTGTAACTAATTAGGTTACCAATCTGTAAACCGATCTGGACCCTTGTAACCCTACTCCGGTCGCCTATATAAGGCCTGGTAGGGATCCTCCGATCGGCATGCTTTTTAGTATCTTCTCATACACATAGCCCTAGCAACCTTGAGATCTGTTCTCGAAGGCTTGCGGCACTCGGGATCCAAGCAATACCAGCCACCAAACACAGGACGTAGGGTATTACCTCTTCTCGAGGGTCTGAACCTGTCTAAACATTGTGTCCTGTGTGCACCCATCTAGATCTTCTGTGCGCGCGCCGCCCCATATTCATTATTACCGGATCAATAAACCGACAGTTGGCGCGCCAGGTAGGGGAGCGCGCATAGATTCATTTGCCAGATCTAGATGGATTTCTTCTTCAGCAATGACAGTTTTGTTCCGGGCAACATCATGCGATTTGCCTCCACGAACACTGTCCCTGATCCAGGCCAGCTTTTCCGATTTGGAAAGTTGGTCTTTATCGCCGATCAGATCGGCAAGCTTCACCTCTGCGACTCAATGTCTCGCCGATCGTCGGAGGCGTCATCGGCATCTCCACTCGGACTCGCTGTCGAGTCCGCACCTTCGGCTCCTCTCCCCAGGGACGAGGTTATGCCGAAGTCGGGTCTACTGCTCGAACGTAGATTCCCACTCGTCGAGCAGGGGTCCTAGTTGGTTGGGGCGATCGAGTCTCTCTTACACATTCTCGAGTATGACTCGGACGACTTGGGGAGCTCGGGAAACCACCACCCTTCTCGGGAGGTCTTCATGGTGAACCCAGGCGCGTTGGCCAACGACGATGACCAGCCTATTCCCATCAAAGACCAGACTCCCGAGCAACTGACAGCCACTCGGCTCCGTCTCCGTGCACAGGAAGCGGAACTGGCTGAGCAGTAAGCCACGCTAGCCCACTAGCGCGAAGAGAAAGAACATTATGATGACATGCAGGGTCGTGGGCACCAGGTTCATGATGCGCTCTGCATGCATGAAAGGGACTGCGTCCCAATCTTCCCGCTTCCTAGTCACAACATCGTCGCGGCCTTGGTGGCGGCACGTGCCATTCACATTCCTGAGGGCACCCCGGGCCACGACGAACTTCGGCGGCTCCAGATCCTGGTTGAAGAAGTAGCCCTCCATCAAGCTAAGATCTCTGAGAACCGTGCTGGTTCATGGACGAGTGCTAGGAGTCAGTGAGCTTCCCCTTTAGGAAATCCACAAGCCGCAGCGCGTCATCGCACCGACTCCGAGTGTCGTCACCCTACCGGGTTGGTTCATAACCGACTCGAACAAATCGTGACGCGCGGGGGACTATTCTCGCAAGAGTCCGCACCTTGTCCGTTTGCCCTGCCGGATCGGCGCGCGATCAACTCGGGATGGACCGCGACGCGTAGGACATCCTTAATGATAAACGTGATGCCCGCCGAGACGCAGGGAGGGACAATCGTAGCAGTCGTTACGATGATAATAACGACCGCAGCGCCACAAGCCGACGTAGCTCTCCAGCTCCTTTCGGCATGGCCTATGTAGGCCCAAAAGCATTTGGATCTCGCATCCGCAATGCCGTCTTCCCGTCACGATTCTGGGTTACCAGAATCGACAAGTATACGGGAGAAACTTGGCCAGACATCTGGCTGGCCCACTACCACACAGCATGCAGGACCAGTGGTGGCGACGATTACGTTGCGATCGACTACCTGCCTTTGTTTCTAGCCGACTCAGCTCGAGCCTGGCTTACAGCTTGCCTCAAGGTTGCATCCAGTCATGAGCCGACCTTGAGACCCTCTTCGTCAACAGCTTCCATGGTACTTACAACAGACCCGGGAACACGTGTGATCTCCACAGTTGTACCCAATAGGAGGATGAAACTCTCAGAGAGTACATTCAACGCTTTTCCAAGAAGAACTCTCTGCTCGAGGTCCGAGAAGGAGACGTCATCACCGCCTTCTCCAAAGGTGTCCACAGCACCGACCTCATCCACAAAATCGCGCGTAAGAATCCTCAAACTACGTGCGAGCTCTTCGACATCGCCAATAACTTCGCTACTGGCGAAGAAGCCGTCCGCAGCGCAAGCAAGGGCGACAAGAGAAAGGGCAAAACTGCCGAGTCCCCCAGGGGGAAGGACTGTCCCGAGTCGTCCCAGAAGAAACACAACAAGCGCAAGGGCAAAGATCTCATTGCTGCGGCTGAGCGCGCCTCGCAACGGCGTCCTCAGCGCGGCAACGTGACTTTTGAGGAAATGATGAGTCGGCCATGTCACTTTCGTGGGCCGGAGTCGAACCACGCCACGCGTGACTACAATCTTCTGAAGAACTTAAACAAACCTTCCGCCCGCAATCAAGACAAGAAGGATTCTCCTTCGGACGAAGGTGACGAGTTCCCGAAGGAAACCACTTGCTTGATGATCTTCGGTGGCCCCAACGGCTACGAATCCAAATGCCGCCAGAAGATCACGAGCCGAGAAGTTAATGCAGTCGAGCCTGCCATACCTCAATACCTCCTCTGGTCTGAGTCCATAATTTTTTTTGGCCGTTCGGACCATCCCGACTACGTACCCCACCCGGGCAGGTTCCCGTTGGTAGTGGACCCAATTGTCAACGGCATCCGCCTCACCAGGGTCCTCATGGATGGAGGGAGTGGTCTAAACATCCTCTACGTTAAAACACTCGACGACATGAAGATTCCTCGCTCGGACGTCAAGCCCACCGGGGCGCCCTTTCACGGAGTCGTTCCCGGCAAGGTGGCAAGTCCGCTCGGGCAAATCAGCCTGCCCGTCACTTTCGACACCCTCGAAAACTTCTGGACAGAGACCCTCACCTTCGAGGTCGTCGACTTCTCGGGCTCGTATCACGCTATTTTGGGATGCCCCTGCTACGCCAAGTTCATGGCCGTCCCAAGCTATGTCTACCTGAAGCTTAAGATGCCGGGTCCCAACGGGATTATAATGGTGCAGAGCAGTTTTCAGCAAACCTATGCGTGCGACCTGGAAAATTGCAACCTCGCTGCGGCCCAAGTCGCTGCAGCCAAGCTTGACAACCTCAAATCGGCCGTGGTCGAGGAGGCACCTCCGACAAAGAAAGCTTCAGCATCGAGGTCGTTCCAGTCGGTGTGGGACACCAAGGTAATCCAGCTCGATCCGGAAGACTCCTCCATGACGACGCAGATCGGGACTGCGCTCAGCGACAAATAGGAAAGCGCGCTCGTCAGCTTCCTCCGCGACAACCGGGACGTCTTCGCGTGGACATCCTCCGACATGCCCGGAGTTCCGCGGGAGGCTGCCCAGCACTCTCTCAACATTCCGCGGGAGGCTGCCCAGCACTCTCTCAACGTTTGCGGAGGATAGGCGAGTAGCAATAGGAGAAGAGATAGCCAAGCTCTTATCAGCTGGCTTGATAAAAGAAGTGTATCATTCCGACTGGTTAGCGAACCCAGTTCTCGTTCGCAAAAAGAATGGAAAGTGGAGGATGTGCGTTGATTACACTAGCCTTAACAAGGCATGTCCCAAAGATCCTTTCACTTTGTCTCGCATCGACCAAGTGATTGACTCTACGGCCGGCTGCAAAATTTTATGCTTCCTCGATGCCTACTCAGGGCTACCATCAGATCAAGATGAAAGAGGAGGACCAAATCAAGACCTCGTTCATCACACCGTTCGGGGCCTTCTGCTATGTCTCCACGCCGTTCGGCTTAAAAAATGCCGGCGCTACATACCAACTGTGCATACAGCGCTGCCTCCAGTGGCAGATCGACAGGAACGTGCAGGTCTACATTGACGACGTGGTGGTCAAGTCGAAAAAGAAAGAGGATCTCCTGACCGACCTGGCAGAAACCTTTGCCAGCCTCAGGCGATTCAATTTTAAACTTAACCCGGAGAAATGCGTCTTCGGGGTCCCTTCGGGAAAGCTAATCAGATTCATTATTTTCGAACGAGGAATCGAAACTAACCTGGAGAAAAACGACGCCATCGTCAAAATTGGGCCACCAAAAAGCCTCAAAGACGTCCAGAGACTCACCGGGTGCATGGCAGCTCTTAGCCGATTCATCTCTGGACTCGGCGAAAGGGTCCTGCCCCTCTACAAGCTCATGAAGAAGTCTGACAACTTCACCTGGACCCCTGAGGCTCAAGACGCCCTTGATGGTTTGAAAAAACTGCTGACCACCGCCCCGGTGCTGGCCCCGCCAATGCCTAATGAGCCGCTGATACTCTACATCGCAGCAACTACTCAGGTGGTCAGTACGGTCCTGGTTGTTGAACGATCTGAGTCGGGTCACGTCCAGAAGGTTTAGCGACCAATCTACTTCATCAGTGAAGTACTTTTCGAGTCCAAGGCGCGTTACCCGCAAATTCAAAAGATTATCTATACGGTATTCGTCACGTCTCGGAAGCTGGTTCACTACTTCCAAGGGCATCCGATCTCGATGGCTAGCTCTTTCCCGATCGCCGACGTCATCAACAATCGGGATGCCACAGGACGGATCGCCGGATGGGCAATGGAGTTGCTCGCATTCGACATAATCTATACCCCCCGCACGGCCATCAAGTCTCAAACTCTGGCCGACTTTGTGGCCGAGTGGACCGAGGTCCAATCCCCGCCCTCTGTCATCGATCTCAAACACTAGACTCTCTACTTCGACGGTTCGCTGATGCTCTAGGGCGCGGGGCCTGGCATCGTGCTCATTTCTCCAAAGGGGAGCGCTTCAAGTATGTGCTCCAAATTCACTTCCCCGCGTCCAACAACGTCGCCGAGTACGAAGCTTTGTTGCACGGTCTGCGCATCGCCATGTCACTCAGGATTCGCCGACTCCTCACTCGGGGAGATTCTAAACTGGTGGTTCGACATATCATGAAGGAATGGTCCTGCAGAGACCCTACCATGGAAGCCTACTGCTAGGAGGTACGCAAACTCGAAGCCAGATTTGATGGACTCGAGATCACGCACATTTTTCGCCGAGACAACGAGGCGGCAGATGCACTCGCCAAATTGGGGTCCAGTCAGGACATCGTCCCGGTTGGAGTATTCCTCCAAGAATTGCACACCCCCTCCATCAAGGCAGCGACAGCACCCGAAGCCACAGAACCACAGCCCGAAGAATCTGATAGCACTCGGCAAACGTCACCAGCAGTCTTGGTCATCATTCCCGACTGGAAGTTATCCTTCCCTGACTACCTCTTGCGAGACACCCTCCCGCTAGACCAGACTGAGGCACGGTGTATTTCTAGGAGGGCCAAAGCATACGTCATAGTTGAGGGAGAATTATATAAAAAGAGCACCTCGGGCATCCTCCAGCGGTGTATATCTCAAGATCAAGGCAAGCAATTACTACAAGACATTCACTCGGGAGTTTGCGGGCATCACGCGGCACCAAAATCATTAGTCGGTAAAGCCTTCCGACAAGGTTTCTACTGGCCAACCGCCATCTCCGATGCCGAGCACATTGTGCGCACTTGCGAGGGATGCCAATACTTCGCCCGATAGACACACTTGGCGGCTCAGGCACTCCAGCCTATTCTGATCACTTGGCCCTCCGCCATTTGAGGTCTGGACATGGTCGGTCCCCTAAAAAAAGCTCTCGGGGGCTATACGCAACTCTTCGTCGCCGTCGATAAGTTCACCAAATGGATTGAAGCCAAGCCGGTGACCATGCTCACTTCAGAGCGGGCCGTCGAATTCTTCCGGGATATCTTTTTCGATTCGGTGTCCCCAACAGCATCATCACAGATAACGGCACTCAGTTCACCGGTGCCGCCTTCCTCGAATTATGCGATGATTACAACATTGGCCTCAACTTTGCCGTGGTCGCACACCCACGCACCAACGGGCAGGTTGAGCGGTCCAATGGCCTGATTATGCAGGCATCAAACCTCAGATCTTCCAACGTCTGAAGAAATTCATCGGTAAATGGGCAGCAAAGTTACCCTCGGTGCTCTGAAGTCTGCGGACTACGCCCAACCGGTCAACTGGGTACACGCCTTTCTTCATGGTCTTTGGAGCCGAGGCCGTGCTCCCGACTGACTTGGACCATGGCTCTCCACGCATCCGTGCTTACACCGAGGCCGAGTCAGAGGAAGCACGACAGGACGCCGTCGATCAGCTTAAAGAGGCACGCGAGGTCGCGTTCCTTCGGTCGGCAAAGTACCAGCAGGGCCTACGACGCTATCACAGTCGGCATGTACGTGGCCGCTCGTTCAACATTGGTGACTTGGTTCTACGCCGAGTCCAGTCCAACAAAGACAGGCACAAGCTCTCCCCACCATGGGAGGGTCCGTACGTGGTCGCTGAAGTATTGCGCCCGGGGGCTTACCGACTGAAGGACAGCGACGGCAACATCATCACCAATGCATGGAACATTGAACAGCTACGTCGTTTCTATGCTTAAAACTTTATACTCTGACATTTTAAACATATGAATAAATTCTCCTTTTTGCTCCACTGGAAACAACTTCCGGAGTTCCCGACTGGCCCGCTATGCACGCTCACAGTCACACATAGCGAACACTCGGCGATTACACCCTCCGGGTGCGCTCAGTCGCACTCGGGCTTTTTTTCCTTTGAACAAGCTATTTTAGTACTGTGTATACAGTCCAGCGTTAACTCTATACTGTCGACCGCCGGTTTACGCCATAACCCTATGCTACACGGGAAACAGCCCACAGCTAATCTTTGCACAAGGGAAGCTAGAACGGTTCAGTAAGGGCACATACGATGGATTAACATACGCACGAACGAATATTTGACGAAGGAGAGAAATCAATGAACTTAAAGAACACATTTGTTCCAAAACATACATAACTAAAATTCACTCGGACTCCCCGAGCACCTGACCTACATACTTTACATGCCTTCTCCTACAGGCCGGCGTGGTCAATAAGGGCGTTGGTCGTGGCTTCAACCGCCGTCATCAGCTCCGGGACGTCTTTGTCAGGAACATCAACGATGTATCCCTCCCCGATTGCTTCCATGTCAAGCAGCGGGTAATGGGACCTGGCCATGGTGAGAGATAGCACGGCCCCGGTTCGCGTGGCCTCCAACTGCAGCTGCCTCGCTTGGTCCGGCACCTGCCGAAGACGCTCCGCCACCATGTCCGCATGGTCTAGAACGGGGTTGTCCTCCCACAGGGCGTTGCAAGTCACGCGACCCGCCGCCTGCAAAGACTCGGCCAGCTCACCGACTTTCCTGAGACAAATCTTGAAGGCTACGAAAGCAGAACAGAGGCGTAAGTGAAATGGTCACCGAACCCCGACCGGCTACCGCCCGAGTCGAAAAACTTACTAGCCTCAGAGTCTGCGGCCTTCTTCTCCGCCGCCTCAGCAGCTTCCAGCGAGTCGGTGGCCTTCTTCTTCGCCACCTCGGCAGCCTCCAAAGCCCGCCTCAAGCTGCCATCCATGGTAGCCGCTTCGCTCTCCAGGTGCTCCACGCGGTCTTTCTCTGCCTTGAGCATCTCTTGAAGCTTCAAGGCCCTGCCCTCGACGGAATCGAGTTCCCGGACACGGGCCTTCACCGCCTCAAGCTCCACCCGGAGGTCGGCGGCCTCATTTTTAGCAGCTACAAGACAATGAGTCAGCGCAGCAAGGAGAAAAAACAACCAAAGGGACTTGGCTTCCTTACCTTTAGTTCGGGTGATTTCCTGGGAAAGGCCCGTCTGCAGGGCGATGATTTCAGCCCCACGCTTACGGGCCACAGCCTCCGCCGCTTGAAGGCTCCCCCTCAGCTTATCCCACTCCTCCTTGCGAAGGCTGAGTCGGTCAAAAACCTCCAGCCGATCCTGGAGGAAGATGGTCTTGTCCTGAGACCGACGGTTCAGTTTTTGCAAAAAACAACAGAAAGGGTTAGCCACTCGGGAGAATCATCAAGACCCTCCACTCGGTCCCTTGGACCCAGCAGAGGCTCGGGGGCTACACCCTCTAGGTGCACTGAAGGCTCGGGGGCTACACCCGATCGTGCACCCAGAGTGAAATCTACAGAATAGGCAAAAGACCCTCCGCCCGACTACTCTAATCGACCGAAGGCTCGGGGGCTACACCCGATCGTGCACCCAGAGTGAAATCTACGAAATACACAAGGGATCCTCCGTCCTACTAAGGCAGTCGGCCAGAGGCCCGGGGGCTACTCCCCAGTGGGTGTACCAGCGACACACCTACGGACAAAAATAAAAGCAAGTGCAAAATTTTACCTGCATCAGTGGGTGCAACCTGCCATTTAGCAGGTTGGCACCTTCCTTCACCATCTGCATCAACACCGGGAGCATCTCTCCGAGTTGAGTGACGACGCCCATCGCATCGTTCCACTCCTCGTGCTCCCGGATGGCGTCGATCTCCCCGATGGTCGGGCTCGGCCGTCTAGGGTCCGCTTGTCGGATCCGCAGCGGTTGGATCGCCAGCATGGATTCTAGCTGTGAAGGCGGGGCGCGAGGAACCTCTTCCATTGTGGGCGGCAGCTTGAGGTTGCCTCGGCGATCCGACGGAGCATCTCCCGACGAGCTCGGGCCCGCTCCCCCCTGATGCCCCAGCACTCGGACCCGCGTCCCTGGAAGTGGTCGAGGACAGTGCCTCAGCGGGGAGCGCCTCCAGCTGGGGAGCAGCAGATGGCGAGGCCGAGGACACACCATCCCGTCCAGGAGAAGGCCGGGGGGACGGAGTCGCGGCCACCCTCGAAGGAGACGAGGGTCGGGCATCTGACCCCGACTGGTCCCCGCCTTGGCCAGATCCTGGGGCGCTTGATGACGCCTTCGGGACATCTCCCGTCCTCCGCGTCCTGTGAAAAACACCCGAACACATCAGGTTTAGAAGAGAAAAGATAGGCAAAATGACGTTCGCCAAAATGACTTACTTGGCGGATCGGGGGACAGGAATACGTTTCTTGGGCCCTGGGGCCGGCTGCTTCGAAGAGTCAGCCGCCGGAGCCGGCGATGCTGCGAAGCTGCTCTGCTCCCCGAAAGTGACGTCGACCGTCTGTCCCCCCCCGGGCCAGAGGGGACCTCACCTCCGGCTACCTGAGGAGCCTCCGCCGGGGTGGCAGTCGGCGCCACTGGGTCTGGACGGGCGGAGGAGCCGCCTTGTCCTCCCGGGGCAGCGCATGCAGGCGGCGCCCGACTCCTTCAAAAGCGGAGTGGGACGTCGTCTTCATTTTCCTCCTCTTCCTCCGGGGCCGGCGCGCTCCGCGAAGGAGCGCTAGGTGCCACTGCAGCGGGCGCCTTCCCCTTCGAAGACCCGGCTCCAGAGGAAGAAACGCCAGCTATCCCCTGCGAAGATGCCCCGCCGCTGGGGATGTCGGCGTACTGCGGCTAGTTTCAAACCTCTTTCTTTGGAAAAGGTACATCGGAGCTGAAGCCGAAGAGAATCTATGAATTCAGAAAACAGTAGCATCACCCGAGTCAGACTTGACGTCACGGCCAACAAAAAGAATCGGGGAGTCGGTCACTTACCTGGCTTGGGGGGTTCGATCTGCTGAAGGGCGGCGGCCATTCGGAGATGTCCAGATCTGTCCCCTGCGCCATGAGCTTCTCGACTCGGTGTTGGACGACATCATCCGGGAGCTCCTCGGTGGACTCTCGGGTCATGTCTTGGTCGCCGGCATAATCGAACAATGGGTGAGCCCTTAGCTTCGCGGGCTGCACCCGCCACCTGATGAAGGTTGAAACGACGACGACCCCAGTGACCCCTGCTTGGATCGCCTCGGTAAGCTGCACCATGAGGACCGCGATCCCATCTTGCTCCTGGTCCAGCGGCGGCTCGGACCAGCTCG
The DNA here is from genome assembly GCA_019208055.1 of Stipa capillata. Lineage (NCBI taxonomy): Eukaryota > Viridiplantae > Streptophyta > Magnoliopsida > Poales > Poaceae > Stipa > Stipa capillata. The sequence goes on from JAGXJF010001075.1 coordinate 45,818, forward strand.
ACTTGACCTCTGGAGGCTGACCCACGAACGCCGGGAGCGACGGCGCGGGATTGGCGCAGTAGAACCAATTCGCATGCCATCCCTTGTTGGAGGTCTGCATCGACAGGGTCAAGTAGCTCTTCACCACTCCGGACCGAGTTGTCCATGCTCGGCTGCGACTTCATGATGAAGAGGTGCTTCCACAGTGCGAAATGCGGCTGGATGCCGAGGAAGCACTCGCACAACGTGATGAAACACGAGACGTGGAGCATGCTGTTGGGGTTGAGGTTATGGAGCTCTAACCCGTAGTAGTATAGCAGTCCTCGTAGGAAGGGGTGGACAGGCACGGAGAAGCCCCGCTCGAAGAAGGAGCCGTGGACGACCATTTCGCCCGTGTTCGGAGTGGGGTTGTCTCTCCCGCGGCGGCACGCCATTTGACCAACTTCTTTGGTGACAGCACTCCCGACCTCACCAGGGCCCTCAGCCGCAATTCGGTCACCGTCGATTTGATCCAGGGGGACCATCGGATTGGCGGAGGAATCCTTCTCGCTCAACAACTTCCACACCAAAGCGTCCTCCTCTGCCTCGGTCGGATCGGCTTCCCAATCGGGGGCTTGCATCCAATGCCGGTGGAGCGGAGCTAGGGTTTCGGTGTGGCAGCACTCTCAAATCGGCGGGGCGCGAGGAAGATGAAGGGGATTTGGGCGCAAAGGAGGCGAAGCGTGCACTAGTAGGCGTGAGTGGACCCCGCCGCTTTCCCAGTCTTATAAAGGAGGATGGATTGGGCGTTGCGACTCTTCCGCTTCCACATGCGCATGGTTTTTCGCACCCACGATGCACCTCTTCGGCTTCCGTTACGTGAAGTAACTGCCCACGTCGCGACCATTCAGCGCCCACAACATGGTCTCGCCATGATCTGCGCTATTTAATAGAGGGGATCCAACGGTTGGCCTTCCGGGGTTAAGTAGCCATTTGGAATATACCCCCATAAAGAGCGATTGTAACGTGCTTCAAGCAGGCTAGTAATCGGTTACCGCTTAAATCGGAACCGAGCGTTACGGTTTTGAAGGGTTTCAAGGATTGGCTTCCCGCAGGAACGCAATCACTTGAATACACCTGAGTGAAGGGCAGTTATGATGCGCCTTCAACAGGCCGCTAGTCAGACGCCGAGCAATTCAGAGCCACCGGTTTCTCCACCTGAACTTCCCATGGAATTCACTCCGGGGTTTTCGGGATCCGGAATTTCTGGATTCAGTGGAATGTCTGGGTATCAGGCTTGATCACTCGGGAACCTATGCGCCATAACTTGTGTTCTGGTTCTGACACGGATTTTGGAGGCATTCCCTTAGAGGGACGCTAGCTGGACCCGAGCCACTCGGGAAACCAGGTGCTACTCGGGAATTCAGTCGGAATTCATGGTATGTCCCACGCTGGGCTATCAGCCGGTCTCTGTCCCTCAGGATAGACCAGATACCACCAGGATTTACCCGCTATTAACTCATCTGCCATGATGTTCTTGCCTTACGGGTGAATGTCACTCGGCTAATTACCTTTACTCTACAGGAGTTCTATAAGCCCCTCATGATCTTCCTACAGGCGAAAAAAAGGAGCGCCCAGGTGAATGTCACTCGGGAAAAGGGAGAAAGCGAAGGCACTCGGCTAAAATAATGTCGTGTTCAGCTGTAGCCAGATCGTGAAGGACTCGGGGGCTACTGACAATGACATGGCACCCGGGTATCGTCAAGGAGGACAATACCGGCCCTATGGACATAGGGTAGGACGGGCCGACTACTCGGAGTCCGACTTCTACACGGGGGGCGCCTCATCAACTTGGAGTATAAGACATGGATAAACACAAATCCGGCAATCCCGGATTCTGTTGTAACTATTTAGGTAATAAATCTGTAAACCGATCAGGACCCTTGTAACCCTACCCCGGTCGCCTATATAAGGCTTGGTAGGGATCCTTCGATCGGTATGCTTTTTAGTATCTTCTCATACACATAGCCCTAGCAATCTTGAGATCTGTTCTCGAGGGCTTGCGGCACTCGGGATCCAAGCAATACTAGCCACCAAACACAGGACGTAGGGTATTACCTCTTCTCGAGGGCCTGAACCTGTCTAAACATTGTGTCCCGTGTGCATCCATCTAGATCTTCTGTGCGTGCGCTGCCCCATATTCATTATTGCCGGATCAATAAACCGACAGGGTGCCTATAGTACACTGTCTAGTCTTGTAGCTACGATAATTACTAATGAGATATGAAACTTACACTATCTCAAATGAAAATGCACACAACCTTAATTAATTCTGACAACAAACCTGCAGCGCGCGATTGCACTTGCGCAGATAGTGTTTTAGTATCCTTCTGCAGTAGCTCAACCCTATGCTCAAGGTCGGACACATACATTACCTTGCGATCCCTGCACCCTTGAGGATTTATCCAGTTATCAAGGAGTATTGTACGTGCAGGTTTTAAAAGAAAAATTAGTGTTTAATTATTTTAAATATCCAAAATGTATGCACCCACAGTTACATACTCTGCAAGAAGCAAGGAGAGAAATTGATCACACCTCCGGACCGCATCTTAATTAGGATCTGTGAGCACAAGCACGGCAGGGCGCTTATCCGCCATGATCGTCTTCCTCTCATCCTCAGTGAATGTCCCACAAACAAACTCGGAGACAAGGAGAGCGGTGGCACCACCCTTTGTCCTTTCGCTGCGCGATGGAGCTGCCGCTGTAGCTACCCAAGCACATCTGATAACTCAATAGACATATGTACCTAATCATTAGATGATGTAAAAACATGTGATCTAGGATTAAACTAGGGACACATGAGTACTGAATATGTGTTATACACTAGTGCACTGAAAGTATATATCCATTTAAAAGCAAAACGAAAATGTACAAAGATAATTAATTTGATATTGTAGCACAAAGTTACAAAGACTGAACTGTGTATAATCTAACCTCCATCCAATTAGGAGTATATATTAAGCAACATCAAATAATATAACTTCGGCAGGAAATAAAAAACGATGGGTTGTTCAACCATTGTTACCATCCAACTGAAGGGAATATTATCTAGGACATATGACTTTTCTACTTGAAGCTTTCATATGAAATTTCCTCCTAGAATCTGATCTGTGATAAAATTCTCATGGTCCCCTTCTTCCTGAGCTTGCTGAGGCAGTGATACCTGATTCTGTATTTCCAAATGCTCCGGTTGAATCATTTGAAAGCTTATCTCTTGGTTTAAACTATTTGACATATAAGAGCCATTGATCTCACCAGCATCAAGTTTTAGACGGTGGACTTCAGCACTTAGTGTTTCATTCAGAACTGTATACAGAACAATGAGATGCTCAAGTTAATGACTGATCTAGGAAAAAATAAACAGTTTCTTGTGATAAAAAATCGCATGGAAAACATGGGGAAAATAGGGGCATTAACCAATTAATACGAGCCTAGTGCCTGAGTCGAAAAAATTAGCACAACCCAAGTTGTTTAGAACATTGATGCATGGGAATTATAAATTCAACTTTATTCAAATCAACTTGTCGTGAGAAGTCACATTTGACAAAATAAATTGTCCAAAAGCCATTAAGAAATGTCAAAAAGACATCAAATGCAAATAACACATAGTTTTCCCTATAAAAAGGAAACGATAACCTATCGCTAAAATAACAAACCTACACCTGAACTGATTGACGAAGTGAGTCTTATTAAGGTCGAAGACACTGATTTAATGAAAGTAACACATTGTTCCTTTAAAAAGTAGAAATCGTAACCAAAGAATAAAGTACTTAATCTGCTTATCAGAAGATAGGTACGTAACAGAGGTGAATTCATAGAAGCAAGAAAACTACCAAATCATCACACGATAATATCACAAGTTATGTTTGTCACAGAGACATATATAGATCCCGCCCAATGTATTGTACATCTTTTACATGGTTTTTGATTAAAAAAGTAACACGTTCAAACTAGTACGTAAAAAATATTTAAAAGTCGTTAAGAATGGTCTAGAACACAACGTGACGATCGATGCAAATAACACATTACTCCCTCTGTCCAGAAATATAAGGCGCACACATTTTCTAAAATTTATCTTTGACCGAGAATTTGCTCAATAATATGTACATTACGTGATACAAAATCATTACCATTGAAAAGTGCTTTTAATATGAATCCAACGATATCAATTTTGTAAACATATTATTAAACAAATTCTTGGTCAAAGATAAATTTTAAAAAGTGTGTGCGCCTTACATTTCTGGACAGAGAGAGTATTCTTATTGAAAATAGAAATTTGTAAAGAGAGTCTAAAATAATTAATTTCCATCTAAATTGATTGGCAGAAAAATTATTAGAGATACGTAAGCAAAAGTCACTAAGAAATGTATAAAAAACACCACATGATGATCAATGCAACTTAAATTTGTTATTACAAAATAGGAAATAGTAACCCAAGACTGCAATAATTAATCTACCTCTAAACCTATTGACAAAAGATGTTCAAGGGATTTGCTATAAGCAAGGTAACTAGATTGAGTTCAGAAATTTACTACTTGCGTCAAATAAAATCACCAGGTAATAACTACTGTCACATAGAGATAATGCGCTTTTGATCACACGGGGTGACCGATACGTTTTTACAAGGTCTCTAATAGACGAGTTGCAAATACTGCAGGTCACAAACCCGGTTTGTCCCCTCTCCTCAAAGCAGCGAAAAAAGAGAGCCTCCGCCTCAGATCCCCCTCGGGCGAGGCCGGTGTTTCTCCTAGCCTCCGGCCGCCTGTGGGCGTCGGGAGGTGAGGGAAACGCGGGCCTCGGCCATGCTGGTAAATAGGGCTAAGTTTGTGTTAGGGTTTGTGTTAGGGCTTAGTCTCCTCTCCGCTGCCGGTTTGTCGAGCTCTGCGACGGCGCTGGAGTTTTGGTCTCCTCGGCTCCAATCTCGACTTGACGCTGCTGCTCGCGGTGGCGTGGAGGAGCTGGTGGAGTTTGGTCTTTGTCTTCGCGGTGGTTGGAGTGCGGCGAGTGGGGTGGTCGTCGGCCTTCTCATTGTCGCCTTCGGCAACGGTGTTGGCTTCTCTGCTCTCGTCCTGGTGATAATCCGTTTGTTCCAGCAGAAGCGGGTCGGGTCGTGGTCCTCCATCCTCGGCTCCGACTCAAGCGCCTGCTCAGTGCGGGGCGCTGCCCCCGCCGATGTGTTTCTGGTGATGCCCAGGTTCCGTCGCTCGTGGCGGACGGCGACTGCAGCGAATCAACGAGGCGTTGTCCTCTATAGCTCTGTGCAGGCCACCAAGCGGCTGGTTTGCCCTCCTCTGCTCGGCGCCCTCGGCGACACGGCGGCGGAGCGGAGTCCGAGCTGCGGATTAGGGGCGGGGGATTTTCCCAGGGGCCGGAGTGTATTTTCCTGTATTTTCAAGGTTGTTTTCGTAAATGTTGGGGCCAGGTATCCCCTATGGTTGTACTGTTCTGTTAAGTTAATATTTTTCCGTTTCAAAAAAAAATAGACGAGTTGCAAATGAGCAACAACTATTTTATTTTATCTTCTGCAATTGGTTAAGAAAGGTTAGGAACAACACATTAGACTGATGCAGATAGGAAATAACATTAAGCAAAACTGTGCTGATGGATGCAAATAACATTAAGAAAGGTCAAGAAGTATGCTTGTTTACTTAAAATGTTTGTACGGAGTTGCTTTAAGTAAAAGTCATTAAGAAAGGTTACAAAAACCGCATGATGATTCATGCAAGATAAATATATTTTAAGAAAAAAGAGAGGATATATCAACTCTTGTCTATGATAATTAATCTACATAGGAATGAGAATTAATTGCTATAAGTAAGGAAAATAAATGAGTTTTGAAATTGTTGTTCGCACCTAATTAATCATCACATAATAATTATCACAATTTACATTTGTCATGTGGATGCACCATTTCTGTAGAGATGTACAACATTTTTCTATAAATTAAGTCTAGTGCAGTAAAAGTTGTACATGCAGGTCAACAACCAAAAGACTTTTAGTGGAACATATGGCATCATGCATCTCAATTCACAACATACATAAATTATGCTGGCCTATAGCTGGGAAAGGACGCTGCATGGCCTCTCCGGCCGTCCGGTCCTCATCAACTCAGTTCTAAGTAGTGTCCCTAATATTTGTGTTCTCATTTTTTGAATTACCTAAAGGGATACACAAAATGTTGGATTTTTATCGGTCCATATTCTACTAGCATAGTGACAATCATGAACCCAAGGACCAAAGAGGGCTAGGCATCCAATATATTGTTAGCAAATAGCTTTTGAAATTGCTTAATGAAAAGGGGGTCTGGCAAGATCTATCGAAAAATAAATACTTCGTCAATCACCCTTTGTCCCATGCTATAGGAAAGCCAGGTGACTTTCATTTTTAGAGAGGGTTGATGAAAGTCAAGAGTATTTTCTTCCAATTTTGCTCCTTTCTAGCCAATATGGGAACGGAGATCCGACTATAGGATGACACTTGGGTTGATGGTGCTCCACTTGGTACCCGATATCCACTTCTATACACTCGCAAAAAGCATGCGACACATATGGAAGTCATTAGCCCGATTCCCCTACATGTTTCCTTTGAGAGTTATACCTAAGCTAGTAGCATGGAATGATCTAGTCCAGCCGGTTGCACCTTTTAATACACTACTGTGATGTGACATTTTAAAGTGGTGCCTACATGTTAGCAGAATTTTTAAGTCCACTCCATGTACAATGCTCTATGTGATACACAAGGCGGTGTAAATATCTATGGCATTTATGGTACCCTTCAAGAAAATATCCCTTTGGTATTTAAATAGAGAGGTCATTCTTACTAAGAATAACCTAGCTAAGTGTAATTGGTAGGGTAGTAAACAGTGTTGTTTTTGTTGTGAAAAAGAGACTACTATTCAACACCTCTTTGATTACCAATTTGGTCTGTTCAACACCTCTTTGATTATCAATTTGCTCATTTTGCATGGCGTTCAATCCTCATCACTTTTAATGTTCCTCTACCCCGTAGATGTCTCATATTTTTGAGAATTGGCTATTAGGGCTAAGCAGGTCTCTGCACTTGGTAATTTGTGTGGGGTCAGCAACTCTTTGTTGGTCGATTTAACTATGAAGAAATGATATTATGTTTAACAAGAAAATATGATCTCTAATCCCTTGCAAATTATATACTTATGTATCAATTGGCTGCGATCGTGATCTTTGCTACAACGACATGAGGATCAGGAGTTGATGGATGGTGGCGCCCAGAGGTCAAAGTCAGTTGTTAGCATATTTATGTCCCAGTATATATGGATGATGGCCGCATAATAGGATATATAATGGATAAGTTTTTTGTTGCTTACCACTTGCTTCACCTTTTGGTGACTTTTGTAAGAACAATGTAATAAAATTAGGCTTTGAACATCTTGTGATGCAGAGGTCGTGAATGATATGTCTTACGTTATCTAAAAAAATATTTCAAGGTGTTCATCATTGTTTTCTGTTGCCACTACTAAAACGGAACATAAAATGCCGATATGTGAAAAATGAAGAAAGCATACCATTTTTTAGCTGTGATTGCTGCTCCAATCCATTTAGTCTGATCCTCAGCTCATTGTTCTCAGTTGTAAGCTCATGAGCCTTACTCTGCAAACACATGCCTCAACAAGAACTAATAAGATTGTATGAACTATGAAAGACATATGCTCAATCCAAATTCAACCATCTTAATTAATTCTGAGAACAAACCTGCAGGGATTGCACTCGTGCAGATAGTGAATCAGTCTCCTTCTGCAGTACCTCAACCTTATGCTCAAGGTCGGACTGGTAAATTATCTTTCGGTCCCTACACCTGATTGAATCTCTCCGGCAATGTAGTATCCTGAAAATTTTACAAGAAAAATTACTGCTTAATTTTTTCGAACAATGCACCACAGTTACTATGGAAGAAAGGAAAGATAAATTGATCACACGCACCTTCGGACCCTCTTAGGATCTGTCAGCACAAGCACGGCGAGGCGCTTATCCGCCATGATCTTCTTCCTCTCATCTTCAGTGAATGTCCCGTCGGCAAACTCCGCGACAAGGATAGCCGTGGCGTCATCCATGGACCTGCTTTCGCTGCGCCAACGGATGCTGCTGCGGCTGCTTCTGCTACCAGCACCTGATCCGAGCCCTGGAGAAGGTAGTGGCAGCTTCAGTTTGCTTTCAGAGTAGGGCTTGGGCATCCACGTGATGTTGTTCATCGATGAGCTGCAGTTGGTGTTCGTCCCCAACAGCGACGGTTCCCAGCTCACGGCTTCCTTCTTCCCGTTCCCGCTACGGCCGTCAGCTTGGCTTGATGCGAGTGTGCCGCCGGCAAGGTGGTCATGGACCGCCTGGGTGCTGTCGCCGGATGAGTTGAGGCCGCACAGGCCATCCAGGTCCACGTACTGTCTGACGACGTCGTCTGAGTCGTCGACGGCGGTGGCGGCGGTGTCCACCGAAATGAACTCCGGAGCAGCAGCGGGGACGTCAAGATTCACCGGCGTCGGCAAAGGTGGCAGACTGGGTGGCAGGGGTGGCAGCTCGTACTGCGTCGAGCCGAAGATGGTGGTGCTCTGAGACGGACGCGGCGGGAGGCCAGACGACGACGACGCCGCCTGGTGGACGAAGCTTAACTGCGGCGGCGTGTGCGCGGGCGCAACCAGCGTAGCCAGGCCGGTGTCGAACGAGGACAGGAAGGAGGGCTGCGATAAAAACAACCCATGACGTGAGCTGCTGCTCCCGCTCCGGTTCCCGCCGACGCCACCGCCCGACGTTGTGGGAGTCAGCGGTGACTGCGGCATCTGGTAGTACGACGATCCGGAGAACGTGCCCTGCGAGAAGGAGCGGGCGTGACACCCGGCTGAGCTTCCCCCGACGCCGGCGCCAACACCACCCGACGTGTGAGACAGCGCCGGTGACGGTGGCGTCTGGTACGACGAATCAGTACTCCATCCAGAGCCGTAGACAGAGACCCGGGTAGTGAAATGGTTGGCTGGGTTGTACTGGAACGGCGGGCGCGAGGGACGGTGGTGGTGGGAGGAGGAGAGGTCGATGGCGGAGGGGTAGCGCGGCGGGAGGAGGCGGCGGCGGCGCGTGGAGTCGTTCTCCATGGGGTGACGTAGGGCAGGAATGGAAGCCTGGTGCAAGGGTTTATGCCGGCGGCGAGGGAGCAGATTGGCATCTGTGCTTGGATTCATGCGAGCTTATGTATATATATGATGCCAGTGCGAATGCATCAGCTTTTGGGGCGTCCATGTCTGATATGGAAAGGAGCGGGAAGAAGAGCTGTTATGTTAGTAAGGTTTTGAGAATTGTGAATTATGGATGGGCTGTGTCGATCGGCGACATCCTAGTGTTTCGGCCCATCGATCCCACGTGTAACTTTTATTTCTAGGAGAACAGGGCGTAAAGCCGTAATTAACCAAGAGTTCGGGTTTGTCCTTGCAGCAGCTCAAAAATGTACATGTGTCTGTACTCCGTACTACGTTCACTTACAAAATCTGGTAGAGAGATACTATGCATTGTTATTGCGTGCTGTTAAAAAATGAATCAATAAACAATCTTTTAGTAAATATAGTGGCACATATCATGTGGAAGCATCCAACGGTACTAGGACATAGAGTTATGGGTTCATGAAGCTGAGAAACAGTATCCCGCAGAGATCTCTCTGATCTTACACGAAATCGATGAGAATTTGTGATGATGTAGCTCACTACGAGCTTAGAGCATTTTCAATAAGTTTAGGAGAGAGATCACAACTTTATCCTAAGTAACAAGCTTCTCAATAAGTTAGTTTTTCCCCTTGTGATCAATCTATCCAATAATTTTTAGTGGACTCTACTTTAAAAAGAGGCTCCCAATAATAAAATTGCTTGTTTCTAACTTCTAGGTATTAGCAACAAGGACATTTCTTATTTAAGAAATAGCTTTCTTCTTACTTCTTCTATTTTCTCCTCCATGCCATCAAAAAGCTGATGTGGCACCTCCTAGAAAATAGCTAATCTGTTGGAGAAGCTCTTAGCTTTATAGCAATGAATGCAGATAGTGGGAGGCACTTGTATAAGAATGTATATAATTGGACTGAAAAGTGGCATTTTGCAATGGCTATATTTCTGCGGATTGGAGCTACAATTGAGAGGGATGTTAAGGGTGTAATTGAGAGTGTTGCTCTATAATAAGTCACATGCATCCAGTTGAGTTCCTTACCTAACCTGGGAGGCGGTGTGGATGATAGGAGATGCTCTCAATTCGATCTCTAGCCTTTCGCGTCACCTTTGTTAATTACACACCCCTGATATTTATAACCAGAATGTTCTTACCTACTTTTTCTGTGAGAGAGAAAATGTTCTTACCTACTTGTCGGAGCACATATGCTCTTTGGGATAGACAACATATAGTTGTTGTTCCCCCGCCCCTAATTAAGCTAGGAATCGAAGCTAGACTCCTGGAGTGTATTCTGAAGTTCAAATTTCATCTAGCTTGGCAGATAACCTTTTCCTTTCTTTTGAGAAGAAACCTTCTTTTCTAGGATCTTAAACAATGGCTAGAACAATTTCTGTTTGTCTCAAAATATTAAAAACCCTAGAATTCTCTTTCTCTTTAATATTTTTTAAATACCAGTTTAACATGATAAAAATACATATATTTATCTTTCACTAGAAGAAAATAAATTACTTCTCACGAGAAAACACGATATTTTTCTAATTAAAGTTCGAGGTACTAGGTGGATCATACCACAATACGCTATATATATGTAACAGTGTTATCTTCTGTATCACACCATCTGAAGATGCGGAATAATTAATCTACAATATTAAGGGATGATCAATATTCTGTGTAACATCCACATCTAGCTTCTTTGTAGAGAACCTCCATAGCATGCAGCTTGCTGCCATGTAATAAAGGGGTTAGTGAAATCAATTAACAATCCAAATATATATTGGACATATAGTGTAAGATCAACCATTGACACGTCTTTAATCAGCACCCCAGAGACCAATCTGAAGAGAAAGACAGCATCCCCTTTATTCTCTCTCTTTTGTTCTAAATAGGACATATAAGATGACCAATCTTTTCTGAAAGAAAAATGATTGAACTTACCTAGGGTCTTCTTCTTGTTAGTTCTAAAAAAAATGGACCAAGATATATATTTGCTTCTTCATATGTATATGGAAAAATTCTGGCGTAAAAAATAATCTGGTGTTCACCATTTATACGCATACCAGCTCAAAACACAACCAAATCTAAATAGATTTAACTTTTGAAGAGTACTTCTTTTCTATATGAGTTGGAGGTCATGTAGAAAAAAGTTTCTGGTAATTTGTTTAATATATATTTCCAAAGTCTAGAGGTATATGTGTCCGATTGATTATAACGTAAAGGGTGGCAGACGGACTTTAAAAAATAAGTTGGCTTGTTATGGCTTGGTTCCAGCAGGGCGTGGGTCTTGCAGTGGTTAGACAGTGGTTGTTTCAGAGGTCCGTTCATCCGTTGTGTTCGTCGCATTGTCGGCCAAAGGGGCTCCAGGTCTAGTTTAGCTCGGTGATTTAGATCTGTTATATATATTGGTTGTTGCATGGTTTTCACTAATTAATCGGGAACCTATTTCCTCTATAGTGAATAGTAGGGCTCATGCCCTTTCGAGGTTCCTCAGGAGAACCATAAAGACTTGCTTTTATATATTTAGATGATGTACTACAGAAACCTTGTCACAGACGGTTCAGAACCATTATCACGAGCGATTTTCTGAAATGTCTGTGGTTTAGGGTATATGACGTGAAAATCGAATCACAAACGGATTCTTACGATTCAATAAGAACCGTCTATGACGAGAAATTATGAAATTTAAAATTTTGACCAACTCACCGAATGGGTACTTACCAATTGGTTGTATAGTATTAATCAAGAACTAGCAGATGAATCATTAATCAAGAACAGCATCCCAAACTAATAAGTTTCTCAGATGAACTACTCAATACACTTATTAGCACATTGCAGTACACAACTCAGATTTGCCCTAACATCTTAGAGATCACACAAAATGAATAGAAAAAACTGAGCAAGTAATTCACAACTCCTAGCTCTATAAACAAACTAACGGACCAATGAACTTGGTGTAGGTGGCCTCATCAATGTCGGTCATGGGGGGTAGACCTCCTTGCTTGCACCTTCCGGCTCACACAGACGCTTCACCAAGCTCGCTATGGATTGAGCTCTCTATGATCCGTCCTTGCTAAGGACCACAGCATCGAACCGTGGATCAAGCTTTCCGTGGTCCGCCCTGGCCATGGACCGTACCACTCCATCCACCACTAATGTCACTGTCAGAGGAGGTCGGATGCGTAAGCCGTCACTACCGCTTCTCGTCCTTCCGCTCCTTAGTCACCGCAGAAGTCATGCCGCTGCCAGATCTGGCCTGAGGAGGGGAGGAGGAGGTCGACAGCCAGTGACGGGCAAGGGGTGCCAGTGGCGTGCATGGAATCAAGGGAGTCGGTGGCACGAAGGAAAATCATGCTGGGACTTAGGGGAATCAGGGAGCCGAGGGAGCCTGGTTAGGGTAAAGAGGAGTCTTTTATACCATGTCTAGGCCAGGGGTGGCTATGCCTGATGAGTTGGAACATGACACAAATAGTTTGGGCTAAAAACCATATGTGATATATATCATAGACCGTTTTTAGTAAAAACAGTCTGTGATATCAAGTCTGATATAAACTATCTATCATAAGCCTTATCATAAATAGTTTTTGTCTTCCATCTATGATGAGGAGTCTAAAATAACTGTTAGTGCACGATGCTATCTTATCCTAAGGACATAGTGGGGAAGGCATGCCTTATGTATGTCCAAATTAATTTTGAGGTCTCGTGGAGTCAACCGGCCAGGTCAAGATGCGTTACATTACTATATATTCAGATGGTCTTTTTATATATGATCAGTAATATAGGTTTTTCCTCGGTATATCCTCATTTACAGGTATCTAGCTATCAGTAACACAGTAACCTCGACAAGACAAAAACTAATATCCTCCAAATAGAAATAGTTAAGAGTTAGAATTTTTAAATCCTTATGTTGCAGTTAATTACATATACGAAACTTTAGTGAAACTGTGTATTAGTATCTAACTAGGTATATATGAGAGATCATGGATAAGTACAAACTAGATATGCCTCTTTGTGTTAATCAAGGCTACTCGATCCATTAATTACTTCAGAACCACATTCCTTGGGGTTGAATATTACGGGTAGGCCATCCACCAACCTGTGATCCATCGTTATTGATGTTTGCTTAAGTTGGAAGATTGTGCCTCTAATGCAAACGGCCAGCCGGTATCAATCTCCCTCATCGGACATAGGATTCTAAATCAGGGTGTCATCTGGTTAATACGCGACTTCAAACGTTTCTTCTTCTATCTACCACAAGTCCACAACAGAACGATAAATGGTAGTAATATTTTCGACTCTAGTTAACATCTTCGGATTTTGATCACGTACCCTGTAAAATTTTCGAAGATAATTTGTGCTTTGAAGATAACTTTTGTAGCAGACAACTTTTGTTTTGACAATAACTTTTGTAGCCCATGCCAGCTTCCTCTTTTCTTCTTACGCTCCTCTCCTTGAGCCGGTACTGTTCTCCCCTACTCCACGCCCACCCCCTCCGGCAAGCCAGCAAAAGATATTGAAAATAATCGTCTAGTCGGCGATGATGAATAGATGATAAAAAGATAAACTATATATAGTGGATCAAGGAGGCATTCATCGGAGAGGGCATCTATCAAAGGCCGGGGCATTCGGCGAGAGGGTATATGACGGTGGCACGAGTCCGCTTCGTTTGAGCTCGAAGTTTGAGCTAGTGGCAGCGTTCGAACTCGGTATACAGTGGAGCTAGCTCGCGGGAGATGAGGATGGAGTGTTGGAGATGCATGAGAGTTGTGTTCTGTGTTGAGTTTGTGTCAAATATGTGTTCGGGGTAGGTTACGAGGTAGGACTTGGAGTAGTAGTAGGAATAGGGTAGAGTTGGTGTCGGACTCTTATAACCTGGACCTCCTATAAAAAGAGGTGCCCAGTGTAATCAACGATATGTAACTTGAAAGAGAGTTAATAGATGGGGAAGAGCGCTTGTAGTCAAGCCACGTGGATGTAGGTTTTGTGGCCGAACCACGTTAAAAACGTTGTGTCTCTCATTGCCAATTCTGCTGTGTTTTCGGTTTAGATCTACGCTTCCACGTGTGGCCTCGTGATTTCACAACAAGTGGTATCAGAGCACGAGGTTGATAGTACATCTTGAAGCGGTGCAGAGAAATCCAGTGGATACGAGACGGAGGACGGCGGCGGATGCACAAGACGAGGTGGAGCCTGGAGTGCGTTGTGAAAATTTACTTCTAAAAGGCGTGGATGTATACACAGGATTTTGTGGGAGAATCCAATGCGAGGTGGAGCGAAGAAGGACAAAAAGAAGGGGTGGAGGGAATCGCGGCGCGTGGCGGCGGCACGGCAGCGTCGGCCGTGGGAGCCGCAGCACACAGCAGTTGCACCAGTCAGCAGCCCAGGCGGGGCACTACGCTCGCGGCCAAGGCGCGTGCGCCGGCCCAGTCGAGCGGGGGCCCGGGCACCAGCCGGCCTTGCGAGTGGGACGGCCTGGCGGCCCGAGCGCGGGGCGGTAGCCCAGGCGTGGCGCGGCCCAGGCGGCGGCTCAGGGCGGCCTGGCACGGCCGGCAAGTGTGCGCAACCGGCAAACCCAGGCGGGGCGACCTGGGGCAGCCGGGCGGCCCGAGGCCACGCAGCGGCCCAGGCGGGGCAGGCCCAAGGCAGGGCGACGGCCCAGGCTACCTTGGGCGGGCCTAGGAGTGGGAGAAGCCCAGGGGAGGCGCCCCCCGGTTGGCTAGGGAGGCAGGCGGCCAGCCCAGGAGGGGTCTCGATCGGCCCAGACAGGACCCGAAGGGGCCCAGGCGGGGCCTGGGAGACCTGAGAAGGGCCCGGGAGGGCCGAGGACATGTGGGGAGCGACCTATGAGGCTTTGGGGAGGTATAGGACACGTTTTTGGAAGGTTTTTCAGCCAAATTTCGGGATTAAATCCTTTTTTGCTCTAATTCGAAGTGAATTCTGAATTTTGGAAGGGACTCAGAATAGGAGTCTGGTTTGGATTTCAAGGTCCAAGGACTGCTATATAAGCAGGGGTTGGGGGGAGGCTTCAAGGCACGAGATCTCAGGAGTTGAAACCTATGAGCAACATGGAGAGCACAAATTCTAAAGGAGATAAGAGCTCAGGTTTAGAAGAGGTGTGCTTGAAGGAGAAGATCGGTGCGACATCGGTCGAATAAGGAGCAAGTGATCGGTCGGATACTCAGATCTGTACGGGAGAGGCGACATGTCGTCGTCAACAATGTTCGAGGTGGCGAAGTTTGATGGCTCCACCAATTTCGTCCAATGGTAGACGAGGGTCAAAGATCTGTTGGCACAATATGGTTGCTCCAAAGTATTGTAGGATGTCTAGCCAAAGAAGATAGACGATGATATTTAGGAGGAGCTGAAAGTCAGGGTAGCTGAGATCATACGGCTGAGTCTATTGGATACGATGATGTATCATGTGATGGATGAGACTTCGCCAAAGCGAATATGGGACAAGCCGGAGGCTCAATTTATGTCCAAGTCTCTGACGACCAACAAGTTGTATCTGAAGCAAAAGTTATACGGGCTAAAGATGCAGGAGGGGTCAAATCTTATGGAGCACATGAATGTCTTCAATCAAGTGGTGACGGATCTAGCACGACTAGAGGTAAAACTTGATGATAAGGACAATGCCATAATTCTTCTATGTTCTCTACCACCATCCTATGAGTATTTGGTCACTACTCTGACATACGGCAAGGAAACCATCAAGATTGCAGAGATTACTGCAACGTTACTGGCTCGGGATTTGAGAAGAAAAAATAATGCAGTGGAATCTCATGCTCATGTTGAAAGTTTGCTGATCAAAGATGATCAAAGCGGGAAAGTTTGCTGATCAAAGATGATCAAATCCGGATCTCAGCCCGGACAGTCCGACTGGGGGTCCGACTTGTCCAGTAGAAATCCGGACCTGTAAAGCCCAAGTTGTGAAGAAGTTGGTTAGTTTGAGCTTAATCTTGATCAGTTTATAAAACTAATTTTCATCTCATGCATACATCGATGCATTTGCATTGCAAATCAAAACCCTAAACGGTAATGTTAAAGCGCTGCTCTAGGGTTGGGTTCAATTAACTTTAGGAGAGCAAAAACCAAGGTTCATCTCCTGCATGCATGTAGTCATTTGCATCTCATATCAATAAGTTGAAAATGTTACTCCAGCCTTGACTCCAACAATACTAATGCAATCAAGCACCATGGAATGTCCTTAAGGATTTCATTTGCATCTCCCAAATTCATAATTTCTCTTGGCTCAGTTATGTCAAATTCAACTATAGTCAAGGGTAGATAAATCTTCCTCTAATAAAATTCAATGAAGCTGACTTATAAAGCTTCAAAGTTCTTGAGTCCCTGCTGCTCTAGTAGTTGAGGTTTGAACTTTATGCAAGCTCAAGGCAAAATCTATACATATGCATATACCAGAGAAAAACACCATTCATCTGTTTGGGCCGTTCGGTCCCTGGTTTCTTCCCTGAACAGGCCTCGGCATGTATTCCTCTCTTCTTCTCATGCCGAGTCTTCCCAGCGCAAGGCACCGCCGGCGCTTGCCACTCTCGCTCCATCTCAGCGCACTGACCTGCGGGTCCCCAAAGGCAGAAATCAGTGCCACGGTTCCCGGCCACACGTCAACCGGTGCTTTTAGCTTTCCTTCGTCCCATGCAATCAGCGGTTCCTTCCCTCGGACGTTCCAAAGTGCTTCATCTCGTCTCCCGCTGGTTATTGCCTCCCGGATTCATCGCCGGTTTCTTCGTCCTCCGCCGACCGCCGAATCATTGCCGTCTTCACCTAGCTCCGACGGGGGACCTGCCGGCGAGCTTTCCTACTTCATCACCGCGCTCCAACTCTCTCCTTTCCCTCTCGGTGGCGCTGTTTTCCTTACTTCCTTGCTCTGCCGTGGCCAGTGCAGGTGTTAGCCGAAGACGCCGCCGGAGACTAGTTCCTTTTTCCTCCTGTGAAACCGTAGCGGTCGTCTCAACTGTCCGATGCACCGCGAGCTCGGCAACCACTGAAGCCCTAACCGCAGAGAGTCGGTTCTTGCGCGGTGTCTTCTTCTCCGGCTCCGGGGATCACTTCCAACATTCTCTCAAGGTCTGAACTCTACTGCCTCTTTCTTAGGCTTGAACAGCGGATCCATTTTCTTTTTCTCAAGTGGTTAGCCGCCTACCAGATCGTCTCGGTTGTTTTGTTTAGTTGCTGATCCTAACCGCTGATGTAGTAGCCGAACACTTCAAACCGTGTGCAGGCGAATGAAAATGACTTAGGCTGTTGCTGTTCAGCAAGGATTCGTTTGTGAGCCCTTGCGATTTCTTTGGCTATTGGCAAGGTTGCGGCTATAAAGATGAGAGTTAGTTTGTTGTGTAATCAAAGCTTCAAACACTTCTGTCCAGGGAAGCCATTATCTAACCAATTACAACTAGTACGTAGATGATCAATGGGATTAGATTAGTTCCTTGTCTTAGGGAGTGTGTAGCTAAAATAGTAACAGCATGTACATATATACCTGTGTAGGTGAACCTCAGTGATAAGCTTTTAACCAAAGGATGTCAATGGCCAATGTGGGTATACATGTATACTGAAATTGTGTTAATGCTAAGGTCTAGAAACTTAGATATGCAATAGATGAGCAAGCTGCAAACAAAAAGGAAAACAATATCTCAGTACTAGAATTGGGAGTTCCAGCACTAATCCAAGCATGTGTTTGATTTGCTAATTGAGCTCAGCTCTATATTTCTCAAATGGTTCCACTAGAGTCTGATTAGTAAGTCTACCGTTGATATTGGTACAATTACCTGGGTGTTGCCTTCTCTTTAACAGCCCAATTGATAATACGTTCCAAACCAATATCACAGTCAGCTAATCAGTGTTTAAGTGTATTATGATTCGTGAATCTAGGGATGGAAGATTGATCTGAATGTAGGAAGCTTTATTCTATTGCATTGGGAGTTCACACTTTCGGCTGAGCCTCTACAATCACCCCAACTAGTGCATTAATCAATTAAATGTCAAGTGATGCATTAAATTAATTTGGTTAGGTTCAATCAGTGCACATATTGTGAGCAGCAATTTTTAGTGGTGAGTTGGAAGTAGATATATGTGCAGATAACTGAGTAACCCATCACCTGAGAATGGGATGAATAAATTTATTTAAGTTAGACTAAATGCCTGTAGATACACAATTGAGATAAGTGCTACCAATCCAGCATAGGCAATCCCAAGAAGTGCGACCATTTAACACTAAATGAACAAGGCTCTAAATTGTTGTAAGAGGTGTTTAGGAAATTTCGGGTATGGCAAGGTGTCAGAATTTAGGAGGTTAGTAAGGGTGAGGCTTAGGGTCAATGTAATTAACTAAGTGCTTCCAACAGTGCTAAAAGAGAATGAGTAGGATCAGCATGTTTTGGTAAATGTTGGAATAAGGGCAACTCCCCCAAAGGTATATGGGTATATATACATTAGCATATTGGTTTGATCCCTGAAGTGTTTCATGTTTAGAGGAATTCCTATAACTTACATATCCTTGTACCATTGAATGCTGGACGTGATTCCTGGAATTAAGGCTCAGTTAATCTCATCCAAACATAACCAACAAAACTTTTAATCACCTAATAACACTAAATATACATATGTGTCATCCTTAATTCTGGATATAAACTTTTAGGAATTTCAAACACAAACCAACCCCATGTCTAAGTGTCCACAACTCCAAATGAAATAAAACTAATAGCATTAGCTCATATTCCCTTTCCACATGATGTAGGATGCATGGCATGCATATCATTAGTTTCAAATTGCTTCAGCATTCTTATTTGCTTCTTTCTATTCCTTTTATTGCGGTGTTCCATTTGCTAGAGCCGACTACTGAGGATTTTATTGAGTGTGATCAGCAGCAGGAGGACTTCCCCGAGCAGTCAGGCAAGCTTGCTAGCTTGTTGATAATATTCCAGTTAATCTTTTACTATGCGTGGTCGATTGAATGGTACTTGTGATGATGTGAGATTCCTAGCATGTGTAGGTGCTATCGTTGGTTGTGGTCAATTGGTGTGTCCTTTAAATTACTTAACTTAATACCTGAACCCTTTAGAAAGTTGTGAGAGACGGGATCGGGCACGTGGGAGACATGGCGAGATGGAGTTCGCGTGGTCTTGCCATTGCTGCCAATCCTTGAGCCGGCAATAAGTGTTAGCGAGTGGAGTTGGAGGATCATAGAGGGCCTACTATGAACCCACACCCATTGGAACACTTGTATGCGTGAGGTTAGGGTGGTCAGCTCTACCTCACTACACTTGAGTCGGATTGGGTGGTTAGCCCATTCGGCATCTCCCTAAGTGAGGAGACTTGGGGAGAATAACACGAGTTGGTTGTAATGGTTGTCTTCGTGCTTGTGAACTTGAAAACTGCATGATTCGGTGATATGGGAGTTGGGTGGTTAGCCCAACTCTAGAAATGGCTTGGAATGGTGTACTTGTACTCATTTTTGGAGGGAAATGGGTGCTGTTCACATTTATTCAGATCTGAATCTGAGGTTTAATGGGATGAGATATCAAGTGGTAAGCTTGATAAGATGCAACATGACATGGTATGTTTAATTTGATAGCTTGGGTAGCTTATTCTCCATGTTATGTTGTTTTATTCACATTATCATTGCAATTGCCATGCTATGTTCAAGTTTAACCTGGAATGAGCTATTTAGCAGTTTGCGAGTACGAAAGTACTCACTCGGGAATTCAAATCCTGCAGGTGATCCTAGTATCGACGATTTTTACAATGCTGAACCTGAAATCTCTAATGAGTAATACTGCTTGGGTATCCGACATGGTCTACGGGAAGATTGTATAGCTTTTGGGGAATGGTTTTAGTGAACCATTTCCATGTTTATATGGATGTTCCGCTGCTATTTTTGAGGTTAAGTGTGCTGAAAATGACCCTTAGGTCATGCAATAGTGGAGTTAGAATGCTTCCTTGGTATGGATGACATATATGCTGTTAAATCCTCCTCATATGTAGAGTTTTGTGATGGTATTCGAGTTGTTTCTGAAAGCTGCCCAGGTACAATGCGTGTATGTGATGAAGTGCTTGGGTATGCCGTGAAGAATTACAGCGGTTCTTTCGTTCACTGAGTCGAGTAGCTGTCGGTTGAGTGACCCGCTGGCTGAGATGCGATGCCGGCCAGGCAGGGTGTGGGTGTATTCCACCAGGCCTTCGGGTGACCCACTAGCCTTCGGGCTAGGTTAGGGTGAGGGTGGACACACCAGGCTCCTCCGCTTCTATTCTGCCTAGTGGATTTGAGAACGGTTCTAAGTCTTCACAGGATTTTGAAATCTTATGTGGCTTTAGGAAGTTTTGTCGCTTCCGGCCGGCTTGCGTTGGGCAGGTGTCGGATCACTCCGCCTCGGTGAGTACGGTGCAGGTACCGTGCCACCAGGTCGACTGGTCCTTCGGTCCTTGGCGACGATCCATTCCTCTAATCATATTTGATTTCGGAGTCCGTTACAGCTTGGTATCAAAGCCGAACTGACCATAGGATAACCCTTGCAGGTGGGCGTTAGTTGTAAGGCTTGGAGTCTCCAAGAAAATTATTTGTGAAAACTAAAACTTATTTGTGAAAATCATAAGTAGATTTCCCCTTTTCTTCTTTGCTCCATCCATCCTAGATCTGAACTTTCTTATCTATTGCATTTGATTTATGACTTGGATCTGATCTAAGTGGTTTTCTCCTTCTCATCAGGATGGCTGAAGCTTATATCACTTTGGCGGGATCATCTCACTGTCGTGGAGTGAGCGGTGCTCCCACTCTTCTCCTCCGTATGCTTGCCTCCGCTGGTTATCAGTGGATGCCGGAGTATACGATCTATCGTCACAATCGGAGTTTCGGAATGACGGACTACGTTGCCTCCGTCCACATCCGCCCCCGTCCAGTGTTTCCTTTGCACCATCCATTGGTGTTTGAGGGGCGTGATATCTCTTATGAAGGAGCTGTTCAAGCTGCTGCTCTCAACGCCATGACATTCCTTCGCTATGAAGATCTTACTTACAGCGAGTCTCCATTCTGCTACCATGTGGGTCAAGAGGATCCCATCTCGGAGCTTTTTGTGGATGAGTTCTTCCTTGAGCCCAATCCTGTTTTGATGGAGCTGATTCCCACCTTAAAGATCACCCACCATCTGTATCGAGTTGCAGCATATGATCGAGACGTGTATCACCACCGTCTTTGCCATGCTCTGGCCTTCATTGACGAACATATGGGTTCGAGGAATCCTCCAGCTGATCTCATGCAGGCTCGTGGAGAGTTTGCTTCTCCCAATGCTTTTGGTCGTCGTCCAGCACTTCATTTCCCGTGGGTTACGGGGCCGCGTTACGTGCCTCGCCATTGGATAGCTACGGCTATCCCACGTCCTCACCGTGCAAGCTATGGGCCACTTCCGGGGGAGGTACCAGTGGAGTTTCAAGTCCCGGTGCCGATTCCTCCTGATGGAGCGCTTTTCTTCGCTCTCCACCCCGGATTGGAAGCCGCAACTCCGTAATTCCAGCACACACGTGTGCTGTTTTCTGTTGTAAAGAGCTCATGGATGTCTTTTGGGTGATGTGAGCTAACTCCTTAATCCTGTAAATGGTCAAATGTACTAGGGCACTATCATATGTATCGATGGCTGCGATGTTTTGGGATACATTTTGTGTTGTAAATATTCCGCTTCGGCGATGTAATTTGCAGCCACTTGTAAAACCTACCGTATGCTTTATATATGAAGTGTGTTAGTTTTAACATTTGCTCCATTGTTTAAGTTGCTCTCTGGATGAATGTCTTATCGAATTGACATGGAATTGAACATGTATCCTGCTTGTTCCACATGTTTAACATCTTGCTCGCATTAATGTTGTCTCATCTTATCATTTATCGATGCTGTCCTGCAGGATGTCTGGAAACGGATCAGGTGAAGGTAGCGGAGCAGCCCACGATGCTCCCCCACTGCCTCCCACTCTGTCTCTGGCTGAAGTGCTCCTTCAGATGGAACGCAATCGTCAGGACCAAAATAAGATTCTTGAAAGGCTTGTCCAGCATATGGAAAAGTCTTCTCCCGGAGGCCAAGTTAAAGGAGGGTTTTCGGACTTTCAGCGAATATCTCCTCCGACTTTCTCTGAAGCAGAGGATCCTCTGGAAGCGGATGACTGGCTCCGCAGTCTAGAGAAGAAGTTTACTCTTGCTCAGTGCTCAGACCAGGATAAAGTTCTTTTTGCATCATATTTGCTGGAAGGGGCAGCCAGTGCCTGGTGGGATAATCTTCTCATCACTCAACCTTCCACCAAGAATATGCGTTGGGAAGATTTCTGTAAAGCCTTTCGTCGTGCACATATTCCCGATGGTCTCATGGACAATAAAAGGGATGAATTTCTGGCTCTGAAGCAACGTAAGAGTTTGGTTACTGAATATCTTCACCGCTTTAACCATCTAGCGCGTTATGCCCCTGAAGAAGTGTCTTCCGACGAGGCGCGTCGAAGGAAGTTCATGAAAGGTCTGACTGAAGAGATGCAGAATGAACTTTCTATGCTCGATTGCTCCGACTTTGAGTATCTGGTCAATAAGGCTCTCATAAAAGAAGGCAAACTCAAGTCTCTGGAACTCTCGCGTAAGCGTGAGAGAGATTTTGCAAAATCAGCAAGCAGTGGCTATCAAAAACCCCGTTTTGTGCCGCCTTCTGCACCTCGGTTTCCAACTCCACCACCTCCTCGGCAGGGTGGATATCCTCCGCGGCCGCAAGCTCCGACATACCAGCCTCGTCCTCAAGGGAGTTCTCAGGGAACCACTCCTACCAATCCTAATGTTAATTGTTTCCGTTGTGGTCAGCGAGGACATTATGCGAATAAGTGTCCTCATCCTCCAGTCACCAATGCTTCAGCAACCCCACCACCTCGGGGACCACCGAAGAACGGCCCTCAGACTCAGAAGCAGCAACCTAATCGCCCTCAAGGTGTAGCACGAGGCCGAGTGAATCTGGTGACAACTGAAGAAGCCGAAGGAGCTCCTGATGTCGTTATCAGTACGCTGTTTGTGAATTCAGCTCCTGCAAGCATACTATTTGATTCCGGAGCATCTCATTCTTTTATATCTGAGGAATTTGCTGAGCATCATGGCATATTATGCAAACCTTTACGCATTCCTCTTATAATTCAAACACCCGGCTCAGAAAAGAGGGCTGAGCAGGAATGCGAGGGTGTTAAGATCTATATAGATGGAGTTGAGTTTTCTGCAACTCTCATCGTGCTCGGTTCAGCGAGCATTGATGTCATTCTTGGAATGAATTGGTTGTCCAAGCATGGAGCAAAAATTGATTGTGCCAGCAGAACTATATCTCTCTTAAGCCCCGACGGCAGAAACATTGTTTTTGCTCCGCAACTTCTTCAATCTCAGCTTTATGCTCTTGTTGAAGATCCATCCTTTGCTATCCAAGAGGTTCCAATTGTATGTGAGTTTCCGGATGTCTTTCCCGAAGAATTGCCGGGTATGCCACCCGATCGCAGTGTGGAGTTTGTTATCGAACTTCCACCTGGAACTGCCCCAATCTCTAAACGACCATATCGAATTCCTCCAAACGAGTTAATTGAAATAAAGAAGCAATTAAAAGAATTGGAAGATAAGGGCTATGTCCGACCAAGTTCTTCTCCTTGGGGCAGTCCCGCAATGTTTTTGAAGAAGAAGGACGGTTCCCTCCGTATGGTTGTTGATTATCGTCCGTTAAATGAAGTCACCATAAAAAATAAGTATCCTCTTCCCCGAATTGATGATCTCTTCGACCAATTGGTGGGTGCTTCTATTTTCTCTAAGATCGATCTTCGCTTGGGCTACCACCAAATCAAAATCAGATCTGAGGATATCCCAAAAACAGCTTTTACCACCCATTACGGTTCATACGAGTACACCGTAATGTCTTTCGGTCTTATCAATGCTCCATCCACTTTTATGCAGCTTATGAACTCAGTCTTCATGGAGTACTTGGACAAGTTTGTGATCATTTTCATCGATGACATACTTATTTATTCTCCCTCTGAAGAAGAGCACGCACACCACTTGCGCTTGGTGCTCGAGAAACTTCGCGAGCATCGCCTTTATGCCAAATTCTCCAAATGTGAATTTTGGAAAAGCCAAGTGGAATTCTTGGGTCATGTTTTATCGGCGAAGGGTGTTGCGGTAGACCCTGGTAAGGTCCGTGCTGTCCAGGAATGGAACCAACCAACATCTGTTCATCAAGTCCGAAGCTTTCTCGGTTTAGCGGGTTATTATCGCCGCTTCATCGAAGGGTTTTCTTCCATTGCCAAACCCATGACTGAGCTACTCAAGAAAGATAAGAAGTATCTCTGGTCTTCCAAATGTGAAGAAAGCTTTCAGAAACTTAAAGAGAAGCTAACCACCGCTCCTGTTCTGGTTCTTCCTGACATCCACAAAATTTTTGAAGTTTACTGCGATGCTTCTCGACAAGGTCTTGGGTGTGTTCTCATGCAAGAGGGCAAAGTAGTTGCTTATGCTTCTCGTCAACTTCGTCCTCACGAGCTCAACTATCCCACTCATGACCTGGAATTACCTTTATAGTTCATATTCATCTTGCTTAGTGTGTTTGAGTACTCATATTGAATATTGCTATCTTTCTTAATCAATCAAGTTAAATTCCGCAAAAGTTGAAGAATTGATTAGCTTTGAATTAAAATTATTTAGTCGCCTATTCACTCCTCCCCTCTAGGACGACATCTTGATCCTTTAATTGGTATCAGAGCGATGTCTCTCTTGTTAGGGCTTTACCGCCTAGAGAGCCCAAGATGTCGCACGATGATTCGGGGGTGGGTAGTGGTAGTGCTCATTCATATCAAAATGTTTCTCCTCCAAATGTTTATAATACTCATTCGTTTGGTGGATCATCCGGTAGAGCACCCTACTTCGATGGAACCCATTATGCATCATGGAAACATAAGATGAAAATGCATTTGATATCTCTTAACCCCGCCATTTAGCGAATAGTTCAAAATGGCTACATTGTAGGAGATGAAGACAATCCGACAACCGATGAAGATAGACTCATCCATTACAATGCTCAAGCCGTCAACGCCATCTTTGGAGCATTGAGTGGAGATGAGTTCAACCGGGTGTATTCTCTTGAGAGTGCCAAAGAAATTTGGATTACTCTCATGGAGATTCATGAAGGCACCTCAACCGTTCGTGAGTCAAGACTAGAGTTGTTGAAAGGGAAGCTTGATCGATTCGTTATGGGAGATCAAGAAACACCTAGCGAGATGTACACCCACCTCAACAATCTAATCAATGAGATCAAAGGGCTTGGAAGCAAAGAGATGACCGACAACTACGTTGTCAAGAAGATGCTCCAAGCAATTGCCCCCAAGAATCGGACATTGGTTACACTCATCCGAGAGAAGGACAATTTCAATGAGCTCACTCCACATGATGTCCTTGGGTGCATCCTTGCTCATGACCTAATGGACGAGGAAGCTCATGAGATCCGTGCTCTCAACAAGCCAAGCTCAAGCTCAAGGAAGAATGACATAGCTTTGAAGGCCAAGCAAGTTGTTGAAGAAAGCTCAAGCGAAGATGAAGAAGAAAATCAAATGGAGCAAATTCAACAAGAGATGCAAGAGATGGCTCTCTTTGTCAAGAGATTTGGGAAAGTCTTAAAGAGAAGCGGCTTTGGTCATAGAGGCGAAAAATAGAAAAGCTTTGGCAAGACCAAGACAAGAAGGCCAAAGAGAGCTTGCTTTGAATGTGGTGAGTTCGACCACTTCATTGCAAGTTGTCCCAACAAGAAAAGAGATAATGAGGAGAAAGAGAAGAGGTTCAAGAAAAAAGAAGTCCACAAGAAGATCAAGTTCTCAAAGAGGGACTACAAGGCTCAAGCACATATTGGTGAAGAGTAGAATTCCGACTCCGACTCATCCTCAAGCGAAGATGATGATGGTGTTGCTGGAATAGCCATTGAAGCTTCTCCACCACCAAAGTCACTCTTCGACAACTCTAGTGATGATGAATCACCCATTTGTCTTATGGCAAAAGGGTATAAGGTATCACCTTCCAAAAGGTCATCTCTCGCATTATTAAATCTTGGTAGTGATATAGAGAATGATAGTGAGGATGATTTGCTAGATGATGATATGATTACCTCACTTGATAAAAATACCATGATTAAAATATCTCATTTGCTAACCACGATTGAAACTCTTGAAGAAACAATAAATAAGCAAATGGATACTCTAGATAAACAAGAAGAATTTCTTATTTATGAAAAGAGAAAAATATGAATCTTGAGAAGGAACTCACTAAAGAAAGATCAAAAAGTGATGCAATGATAAAGATCATAAATGACAACAAAGCTATTAAGAAGAAACTTGAGAAAACCAATGATTGCTTAAAGGAAGATTATGCTCAATTAGAACTCGGTTATCTCAAAACTAAAAATTTGCTTGACAATGTTGTCATCGAAAATAAGAAGCTTAAGGCTTCATCAATTGATCATATACATGTGCCATGCTCAAAATGTGCTAATAACTCAAATGTCAAAAATGAAGAATTGAAAATTGAAAATGCTAAACTAAAGTCTCAACTTCATTTTGGGTTATTGAAATGTCATAAGGGTAGTAAGGCCCTCAAGGAGTTGTTGAGCAACCAAGTTAAAAATTTCAATCATGAAGGACTTGGATTCACTCCAAAGTTCAATGAAAAGGGTAAAGCTTGGTTGCCTCAACAATATCCTAAGACTAGGTTCGTGCATGGCAAAGGTAAGCAAGTGAAGACACTCCATTTCAATGGCCATGAGACGAAAAAGCGCCAAATGAGTAAGACATTTGGCGGTGGATCTTTTGACGCCTCCTATGTTCTAAGGAAAGGCAAAGATGGAAACATCCATGCTAAGTACGTAGGACCTAGGAATAGCGGTCTTAAAAAGAGCACCATTTTGGTGCCCAAAATTCTTGTGACTAACATGCAAGGACCCATACAAAAATGGGTACCTAAATTAAAGACATAAACTTGTTTTGTAGGACTACTCCTCCGGTGGAAGAAGTTGGGTGATTGATAGTGGTTGCACTAATCATATGACCGGAGAAGTGAGTATGTTCTCACAATTCACAAGTGAAGGATCACCTCATGAAAACATCATTTTCGGCGATAATGCCAAAGGAAAGGTAATGGGACTTGGAAATGTAGCAATCTCAAATGACTTGTCTATTTCAAATGTGCTACTTGTCAAGTCTCTCAATTATAATTTGCTTTCTGTATCTCAATTATGCTCATTAGGGTTTAATTGTTTATTTACCGATGTTGATGTGATCGTCTTTAGAAGAGATGATTCCTCAATAGTCTTCAAGGGTCACATGAAAGGCAAGCTTTATTTTGTGGACTTCTCCTCGGATAAATCTCACCTTGAGACTTGATTGATGGCTAAATCTAGCATGGGTTGGTTATGGCATCGCCGACTAGCTCATGTTGGTATGAGGAATTTGAGCAAACTTCTAAAAGGCGAACACGTTTTAGGACTAATGGGTGTTACTTTTGATAAGAATCGAATTTGTAGCGCGTGTCAAGCTGGGAAGCAAGTCGGAGCTCATCATCCCGCAAAGAACATAATGACTACTTCAAGACCATTGGAACTCCTACATATGGATCTCTTCGGACTCGTTGCTTACATTAGCATCGGAGGTAATACATATGGTCTTGTCATTGTTGATGATTACTCTAGATATACTTGGATATTTTTCTTGAGTGATAAAGGTGACACGCAAAAGAAGTTCAAGAAGTTTGCAAAGCGTGCCCAAAATGAGTTCAAACTCAAGATCAAGAATGTCCGAAGTAATAATGGGATGGAGTTCAAGAACACGCAAGTTGAAGAATTTCTTGATGAGGAAAGGATTAAAGATCAGTTCTCATCACCCTATACTCCTCAACAAAACGGCGTGGCGGAGAGGAAGAATCGAACCTTGATAGAGATGGCATGAACGATGTTGGACGAATACAAGACATCAGATCGCTTTTGGGCGGAAGTCGTCAACACCGCTTGCTATGCTACCAACCAGTTATATCTCCACCGTATCTTGAAGAAAACTCCATATGAACTCCTCACCAAAGATAAGCCAAACATCTCTTACTTTCGAGTCTTTGGTAGCAAATGCTTTATTCTCAACAAGAAAAATAGGTTGTCAAAATTTGCACCTAAATGTGATGAAGGTTTTCTATTAGGATACGGATCAAATTCGCATACTTACCGAGTCTTCAACAAAACCACCGGTTGTGCTGAGTGTGTGATGTGCAATTTTTTTAACTAATGGCTCTCAAGTAGAGCAAGTTGATCTAAATGATGTAGGTGACGCCGATCCGTCACAAGCAATCAAAAATCTATCTCTTGGAGAGATCAAGCCAACGGAGAATATGGAGGCTCAAGAAACTCAAACTCAATCAATGCAAGTTGAGCCATCCAACTGCATTCAAGACTCAAGTGGATCATTTGAGCAAGAAGAAGGAGTTGGAACATTGCGAGCTCCGCTCCATCCAAGGGTTCATCAATGTGTTCAACGGGATCACCCCATTGACAACATTCTCGGTGATATGAACAAAGGGGTAACGACTCGATCTCGTGCTGCAAACTTTTGTGAGCATTACTCTTTTGTTTCTTGTGTTGAACTCTCTAAGATCCAAGAAGCACTTGACGATCTAAATTGGGTGAACGCTATGCATGAAGAGCTCAACAACTTCACCCACAACAAGGTTTAGTTCTTGGTGGAAAGGCCCAAGCAAAATGTCATAGGGACAAAATGGGTCTTCCAAAACAAGCAAGATGAGGATGGACAAGTTATCCGAAACGAAGCAAGGTTAGTGGCGCAAGGGTTCACCCAAATTGAAGGTTTGGACTTTGGTGAAACCTACGCGCCCATTGTTTTCTTAGAAGCCATCCGCATATTGCTTGCATTTGTATCCCATCATAATTTCGAATTATATCAATGGATGTCAAAAGTGCCTTTTTAAATGGACCTATTAATGAACTTGTATATGTTGAACAACCACCGGGTTTCGAGGATTCTAAATTCCCCAACCATGTCTATAAACTCCATAAGGCACTATGTGGATTGAAACAAGCTCCTAGAGCTTGGTATGAGTGCCTTAGGGATTTTCTAGTCAAGAAAGGGTTTGAAGTTGGAAAAGCCGATACCACGTTGTTCACTAAGAAAGTAGATGATGATTTGTTTGTATGCCAAATTTACGTTGATGATATTATATTTGGCTCTACTAACAAAACTTTTAGTGAAGAATTTGGTAAGATGATGGCTAGGAAATTCGAGATGTCAATGATGGGGGAGTTGCAATTCTTTCTCGGATTTCAAATCAAGCAACTCAAGGAGGGTACGTTCATATGTCAAACCAAATACGTCAAAGACATGTTGAAGAGGTTTGACATGAAGAGCGCCAAACCCATCCAAACCCCCATGCAAATAAATGGCCATCTCGACCTCAACATTGATGGAAAATCGGTAGATCGAAAGGTATACCGCTCCATGATTGACTCTTTATTGTATCTTTGTGCATCTAGGCCCGATATCATGCTTAGCGTATGTATGTGTGCAAGGTTTCAAGCCGCTCCTAAGGAGTGTCACTTAGTGGCGGTTAAAAGAATTTTAAGATATCTTGTTCATTCCTCAAACTTAGGGTTTTGGTATCCTAAGGGTTCTAGTTTTGATCTAATTGGATATTCGGATTCGGATTATGCGGGTTGCACGGTTGATAGGAAGAATACCTCCGGAACATGCCAATTCCTAGGTAGATCATTAGCTTCGTGGGCCTCCAAGAAACAAAATTCCGTAGCCCTATCCACCGCCGAAGCCGAATACATATCCGCCGGTAGTTGTTGTGCTCAATTGTTGTGGATGAGGTAAACATTGAAGGATTATGAAATTAATTATGATAAAGTGAACTTAATATCATTGATTCAAGAAACTTGGCTTGACCTCTTGCACTTACATATATGCAACACTTTGATGATTTCGTGCTTTAGATGTAATTGCACATATAGGGGGAGTGTCTTAATTGTTGATATTGACACAATCCTATAAATGTGAATAAATCAATAGTTTGTAATTATATCATGTTCATATTGATAAAAATTACAAAAATTGAGTCTTTGCATATTGGAGTCCTATTCTCAAATGAATAAGTGACTTTAGTGCTAATATTGACTCATACATGGTGGAAACACCACAAATTTTTTTCTTCTAAATTCCTATTTGATGTGTTTCTCATTTCAAAGCAAAACTAGTCTCTCATGGAATTATATATCTATTTTCTCTTGATTTTACTTAAATCACATCCAATTGTTGTTTCGTTTGATTCGATGTTGCCCATAGGATGTGGTAAGAGTATGTAAGGTCATCCCTAGTGCTATCTATCTAAACAACTCATCTAATTTCACTCAAATCCTATGCACAAGTATTTTTGAAACTCTTCGAAAAACTGTGTCTGAGAAGGTCGGACAGTCCGGATCTGGGCTGGAGTTTCCGGATTCTGTCACCCGGAGTGTCCGGACATGGCCCAGCGGGCATATAACCCTAGATCGGGGGTTTTTCTTTTCCCACCCCCCGTTTCAACCCAACTCCAAATAGTCGCCCCTGAGCCGCCGCCGCCTTCCGGACTCTCCGGGTCTCTGAACGACCGGAGACTCCGAATCTTCTCTGGATTGAAGATCGTCTCCTCCTCTTCAACTTCATCCGCGATTTCCTCAAGTTCTTCTCTCCGATTTGAAGCCATCTCTGGAAATCAACCCCACCGGAGTTGCCTTAGCCCATCCTCGCCGAGTTAGGGCAAGATGGGATCATCCTCGGGTAATGCCTTGTCTTGCCATTCCTTCTTCCACTAAATCTCATGAAATCCTGAAGTTTCTTTTTACAATCAATGGATTTCATGCAAATAGGTTTAGGGTAGTTGTTTTCTTTCCAGTAAGACCTAGTGAGGATGCCTTGGATGAAGATTTGTTGACTGCCATCTACCCATTCCCTCGGGAGGGACCAGATCTGTTCTAGACAGCCCGGATAGTCCGGATTTATCCCGGACAGTCCGGTTGCCCGGACAGTCCGGCCTAAATCCGGAGGGTCCGGATAGGCAGCAGTCAGGAAATCCTTCAATTAGCATTCAGTTCTGGATTTATCCGCAAACATTGTGCACTTATCTTTGCTCTTACCTATCTAATTCACAGAAGATAACAACCAAAGCTCAAGTGAGGATCGCAACCTCTCCCGCCAAAAGATGAGGGACAAGAAAGTAGCTGGCTCTCAGGAAACCCGAAAGAATCCAGTCCGGAACATCCCAAAGAATACGGGCGGGGCCGGCTCCTCCTCATAGCAGAGAAAACCAAAGAAAACAGCAGGACAGAAACCAACAAGGGAGAGGGTGGATTATAGAAAGATGAAGAAAACCACTTATTAGGAACTGAGATGGGATCACAACCAGTACAATAGAAAACCACTTATTAGGAACTGAGATGGGATCACAACCAGTACAATAGGTCATCTGACACTCGTGATGCTCGGTTCCACACTCAGGTTCAAGAGGGCATTTACAAGACTGTCATTGGGTCTCTCAAGACCAAAGTATGTCCTCAAAAGGCCATCGACTTTGAGTATATCAAGGCGCATGAGGATCACTTTGCAGGGATTCATGATAGATGTGAGGCACTCGGTCTTATTGGCATCATGTCAATTCAACAGGCATGGACCGACGAAATGATCATGCAATTCTATGCAACTCTACATCTTGAGAAGGATCAGAGGAGGACCATGATCTAGATGACTGGAGAACAGAAGTTGGAAACAACTCTTCGTGACTTTGCCAGGGCTCTTGGCATCCCATATTATGACATACACGAGGAGAGTGTACGTCGGATTCATGATGAGGATCCTATGCGTCATTCGGACATGAGTGGTATGTATGACCCTGACAGGGTTGGAGCTGTGACAGGACACATTAGGGGACTGCTGCCCTTTTATGATCAGATGAACAAGCTATTCCGCCAGACTCTCACTCCAAAGATCAGCGATGTTTCCTATGTCCGAGGTTATTCCATAAACCTTCTTGTTCACTCCAAAGGCGACAAGCCCATTGATGTGATGGATTTCCTCTGGAATGAGATTAGACTTGCTATGGCCGATCGTCGCTCTCTACCTTTTGCGCCATACATTCAGGTTCTGATTGATGCTGTCAGTGGAGGCGACCCCATTCATGAAGTCTCTCATCCCCCCTACAGGCCAGTCATAGAAAAGGGCATTCCTGGAGTCAGTACTAGGGATATGAGGAACAGGGCCACAAGGGATCCCACATTTGAGCCCTCCTCCTCCAGATCTCAGAGAGGCATCATGGCTGCTCTAAAATCCATCTTCTCCATTTGTAAGAGCAACGCCGTGAAGATTGAGAAGATCAACTGCCGTGCCAAGAAGAACACCATTCGCCTGAAGAGGCTTCAGAGGCTTGCTGGGAGTCAGGATGTGTCCCCTGACGGTTCTGAGTTTGTGCCTAGTGATCCGGAAAAAATTTCGGACCCTTTTGTTCAAGTCGAGTCTTCTTCATCCATTCCAGGTGCCACCCCTGACAGTGACGATGACAACGACGATGAAGCCTCCTCTTAGATGGGACATTAGCATTGCTTCTTTTCCCTTTTTGATGCCTTGATGCCAAAGGGGGAGAAGTAACTCTCTTAGGTTGCTGGGGAGTCAATAAGGGTTTAAGATTACAAAGCCTCGTTTCTTTCAAAAATTTCCTGGAATGGCTTTGTAAAACTTATATTTGTGTTTGATGTCGTATGCTACTATGTTAATCTATCATGATTTGAACTAGTTTATTCTCACATCTAGTCATGCATGTATCCCGTTCAAAATGTCTTATATCATATCTTTGCAAAAAGCTAATCACTCTCATATTATTCAAATCAATATATGCACATTATACTTCCTTGGATATTCCTATGTGCATACAAATAGGGGGAGCAAATCACATCCAAATATTCATATATATCCATCTATGCTGCTATCGTGTTGTCATCAACCACCAAAAAGGGAGAGATTGAAAGTGCATCTAGGCCCCTAAATTTGTTTTGGTGGTTAATAACAAACGATTAGAGGACTAATGACCGCTTGTAAGCATGAAAACAGGTTTAGTCCTCAACGGATGAAAAGGAGGAGCAATCGACGACCCCTCAAAAGAAAAAGAGAAAAGAAGAAAGTGGTAAAGCTTCTAGATATAGATTTCAATATTTAAGTGACGAAAGTCACATTGAGTCTAGGACCACCGTACTTTTAAGAGGGGCTTGATGAACATGGTTGAAGAGAGTCTTTGCCGATCAAAAGTAGTTGTTGCCAAAAAGCTCTCGGGAAGAACCCTAATCCTAGCCCCCAACTCAAATTCGGATCTCAGCCCGGACAGTCTGGCTGGGGGTCCAGCCTGTCCAGTAGAAATCCGGACCTCAGCCCGGACAGTCCGGCCGAGGGTCCGGATTGGTACTGGATTGCCCGGACCTCAGCCCGGATAGTCCGGCCGAGGGTCCGGATTGGTACTGGACTGCCCGGACCTCAGCCCGGACAGTCCGGGCGCCCGAAGGGTCCGGGCAAGATCCGGACAGTCCAGGCTCTTCGCCACCGAGACAAATAGCCGTTGTATTTGAAAATCCAGACAGTCCGGATTTTGGCAAATTCTTCATAACGGCTAGTTTTTAGGGAAGCCTCTATATAAGCCCCCTTGCACAAAGCAAGGGGAACTCTTTGCCCATTCCATTTCCCGCTTACACAAGAGCATTTCTTCACTCCTCCAAGCACCAAGAGAGAAACCTTGAGAGGAAGAGAAAGATTTGAGTGATTTGAGATCCAATCCAAGCAACCCATTGAGTTCATCTCCAAGTGTTCATCAAGCTCATTTCTCTTGGAGATTAGGGTCTCCTAGACGGTTAGGAGTCCTTGAGAGTTCCCATCCTTGTGGTGAGCTTCAAGAAGTTTGTGAAGGCCGGAATTCGCCTCCGTGAGGAAAGAATCACCAAGAAGAAGTCGAGGAGACTCCGGAGAGTCCTCGAGGGATAAAGGCTTGAGAGGAAGCCGGCTCTTGATCACGTGTGATCGAGCTACCCAAACGGAGACGTAGGATTCCCCCAAGGATCCGAACTCCAGCAACAAATCCTTGTTCCTTGCTCATTCAATTTCGTCTTACTTTGCAAGTACCTTTATGTAGTTCATATTCATCTTGCTTAGTGTGTTTGAGTACTCATATTGAATATTGCTATCTTTGTTAATCAATCAAGTTAAATTCCGCAAAAGTTGAAGAATTGATTAGCTTTGAATTAAAATTGTTTAGTCGCTTATTCACCCCTCTCCTCTAGGCCGACATCTTGATCCTTTATGGAGGAGAGGGGTAGAAGGGGGCGGTGGGGGTTAGGTTGTGACTTAACACTAGTCATTAGTCAGTTTTGTTTCCAATTGTGGTATTTAGAATTTCAACACCACGTTCACACTATAAGTTTTTCTTGAAATCAACTAAAATTCGATGTACACTATTCACGTGTAGAGGAAGCTACTTTGTGCATATTGGTAGACCAAAACGTGTAGCTGGGTCGTACAGATCTATAGAGGTGACTTCCATAAAACTTTAGTATTTTAAAATTCAAGCACCAATTTAGTTCACGCCATAAAATTTCCACGAAATCATTTCAAAATTGTGAGGGTGAGTTTATGCATAGAGCTGCAACTGTATGCGTGCTGACAGTGCCAGATGATTTTGTGGGTCCCACAGGTTTGTGGGGGTAGTCTTCGTAAAATTTTGGTATTTAGAATTTCAACCTCACGTTCGTACCATAAATTCTTTATGAAATCAACTGAAACATATTGAATACGAGTCAATCTTCAAAGGTGCAATATTGTATTTTTGATTGGCTCAATTGTGTAGGTAGGTTCCACAAGCTTATGACACCTGCAAATTTCATTTAATTCTTTGCTAATAGTAAATAATTAGTTTAGTTTCATTCTCACCCCTTGAGATATTTGGGGTTGGAATTTGTGATTCTAATTTTTGTGGTAGCCAAACACCTCTATTTCTTGAATCCAGTTATAATTCTTGAATTATATGCTCAATTCATGGAAGCTAAACAAAGTGTAAAAAATATTAGAGATGTTGATTTTTTGTGGCTGTTATGGCATTCTACCTATTCTTCGTGAAATATAACTTGTTGATAAGTAGGATTAGATCTCTGTCATCCTCTTTTGTGGTTTTAAAATATGTGATTATTTTTGGTTTTGCTATTGCAAGTCTTGGCATAGAGATTGATATGATCATGAAACTTCCCTAGCAATGAATAACCATTCAGCTACTATTTGAAAAAGAGTAAATTTTTGTAGACCATTTATTTGTTAAAAATGACAGATTGAATCGGACATGAAAATTTTCACCAATATTACACTAGATTTTGTAGCCAAAATTTTAATCTGGTTTAACCAATCAATTTGTTGGATTTTTCTTACTTCTTTTGGGTTCGAGTGGAAGATTTTTCTTTACTAAAGTGATAAAACTTCTAAATCTGATTTGGCCTATCACCTTTTACAAATACATGGTCCCTTTACAAATGCAAAAATGTGTGGCAAATGTTGGCAATCTTAGTATATCAACGAAACAAGTCCTTAGAATTTGCTCTTGAAAAAAGAAAGAAATCCATATTTCACCCTGAGGTTTCACCCTCCAGCCACATAACCCCGTGAAGAAAAGAAAGGTCAATTAGCATCAAAATCCAGTACAAATACAACCCGAGGATGGTTTTCTAGGTGGCTTTGCCAATGTGTACGCCAATATTGCACTGTTCCAGGAGGTTTTGCCACTGCGTGCAATGACGTGGCGACGACCCCCATGTCATTGAGCTACTCTTTCTTCCTCCTTGTCACATCTCTTTCAATCCTCCCCCAAATCCATGGCAGCCACTTCCTACTCATCCAGCCTTTCTTCCCTTCCTATCACCACACCACCATGGCAGGCAGCCACCTCCCCACCCTTCCTTCTCCTCCTCAACCTTACCAAAAGAGAGATTCTAGCTGAAAGGGCGATGATGGCCTTAAAATCAAGCTCCCGCGTGTGATGAAAGGAGGAGGAGATCAGTGGGCACCCATGGTGGAGCGAGATGTCGGCGGGGCGGATCTCATTAATAGCTGCGGTGGTGGAAGGGGCACTACGGTGGAGCAAGATGTGCCTCCCTCCACGTGGCGGTGGACTAATTGATGGCCGTGGTGGTGGAAGGGACACTACAGTGGAGCGAGATGTGCCGCCCTTCGCGTGACGGTGGACTCATTGATAGCCGCAATGGTGGAAGGGACATACAGGGTGGGAGAGGATGTGTGATGGTGGAAGGAGCTTGTGGTAAGGGAGGCAAGCAGCCACTAGGTCGAGCTCGTGGGTTGGCGGCGCACCCAGCCCCTAGGCCGACAAGCTTCCATGTCTCTAGGCCCTGGGCTGAACTAGAGGTCTGATGCGGTGGGATAACACGCTGAGCTCGTGACCAGGTGGCAGTCGGGCATGGGCGGGAGGAGCTCGGGTTGCGGATAGAGAGAGAGAGAGAGCGAGGTTGGGGAGGTGGCTGTCGCCCTGGATTTTAGGGAGGATTATGTGCGAGACGGAAGAAAGTGAAGAAGATTGAGGAAGAAAGGTTCCTCGGTCAATGACTTTGGGTCTGTTCACCATATTGGTGGCAAAACTGTTTGGGACAGTGCCAAGTCATCGTACACGGTAACAAAACCACATGTAAAGCCACATTAAAGGGTTATTTGTAATTTAAAAAAATTGTGGTGCTGATTAGCTCACTTTTTTTTATATGAAGTTATGTGCCTGAAGGGTGGAGGACTTCTTCCCTCCAAAAGACCAACTAACCAATATACATACATTTCAGAAAATCCCAGTCTACTATTCGTCGGCCGATAAGCGTCGGAATCATTTCCATTTAGAAAGCCCAGCTTACTACTGTGTCGGCCCATAGGCGTCCGGATCATCCCTTTCCTTAAACCGACAACTAGGCCCAACTCCATCCCCACGTGCCTGCGACGTGTCAGAATGCAACGTGAGTATGTGGCCTGCCACTCTCCCTGCTCCTCCTCTTCTCTGCTCTCCTTGCAGCTACTGTCTCCTCCAATTTTCCCTTCAATTTTGAAGCCTCCGCCCCCGCCTCCTCCCCGCCGGCCGCCGCTCGCTGCCGGTGTCGTATCTCCATCTCCTCCCCCCCCCCGCTACCAAATCGAAAGCCACCCCATCCTCCTTCCCGTTCCTCTCCGGCCTCAGCGGATCTACGCGGGGCGGCGACCCTCTGTGTCGGCGGCCCACCCTACCCAGCGGCCCTCCCTAGCTATGGTGGTGAGTTCTTTGTCCTCTCCATCCTGTAGGTCCTCCCTTTCCTACCACACCATTGCCGCCGAATTTGGGCAGCCGCTGAGTCTGTGACTATGCCACGCTGAAAGTAAAATTTCCTCCTTTTTTTTAACGCTAGGTTATTCTGTTGTAGATTGGGGAAGTTGGTAGATTGTAGATTGGAGAAGTTACTACATTTAGAATGTGAGTCTCCTTTTGAACGCTAGATTTTTCGTTATCACACTGCTTACCGGCGGCGATCATATATAAGGTGCACTTTTCCAGCTTACATTGTTTTAGTTTAGCACAAACGTGTAGAAAAACAGATGATAAATTACATATATCATATTATATTTGAAATACAAATAGTCGTGTCCCTGTTATGTCATTTTTTGGAAATGGCGAATCCCGTGTCTATCACATATCGTGTTGGACATGCTTTTCCATGTCCGTGCGACATGGCAACGTGTGCTCGCCGAGAGGGTACTTCACGGAAATATGCTCCATCGTACTGTCATCCATTAAACACTACTGACTTTATCTTTGTTCTAGATGCTTCATTGCTCGTCGTTCTTGGTTAGTGATAGCTTATAAGCTTATTTACCTTCTATATTTCCTCTGCAGGAACCTGAGGATGTGTTTGAGGAATTGATCAAGGCATTGAAAGATCCTGTAGATTTTGATCTGCCGTCTGCGTTGAAAGAATGGAAGTTAGGCTACTACGTACCAATTAAGCGGAGTATCCATATCTACCATTTCACTAAACCTATTGCCCTTCTGATATCTGCAATGATGAGCACCGTTGCCTGATTTCACTTTGTAAAACCTCTGGTTCAAATTTCATATCCCGAGTCCTGACACGTTATGACTTATGATTCATCATATGTATTTCATTTGGCAGTCTAGATTAGTGATACATCCAAGACGATTCTGTGACCTGTTGATAAACCCTGATGTTGTATAGTATATCTGTGAAGTAGAAAGCACCTATGGTACGGGAAAGTGAGTGGTTAAATTTTGCAATAATGTGCTCAGATGGACACATTTCGAAATGGCTTAAAATGGTATGCTTCCTTCATTTTTCTCAGTGAGTGGGGACTCCCAGTCCTAACGGTATTGTCCCACTGCTCATTTACAATCCCATGATGTGATCTTTTAATTGGCTCATGATAATAGGTATTTGTTCATATTATTGTGTCCTTAATTCTACTAAGATGTTTATCTTACTAAGACCAAGAAACGGGTTAAAGATGATGGCATTTTTGTTCTTGTACCGTCTCTGCTGGATCATCAGTTGCTTGTGAAAAAGATTGTCAATGCGGGTAATCTCTCTCTCCTTCTCTCTCTCTCTCTCTCTACATCTGTGTGTGTGTGCATGCTGTGCACAAAATTGCAGCCAATGATATAATCGTGGTGCTGCTTGATGCTCTGTTTATGAAATATGAAGAAACCATACAAATTGTTGTTATCTATTTGATTAATGCCCTTGAAACTTTCAGCATTGTCAAGACTGAAATACTGTATTTTATTGGTGCAGGATGCTATTCTCTTGTTGTTCGTCAAACTGTAAATGTGAGAATAAGTGTGCCAATAAATCGTTCCAGTTCAGGCCTCTGAAGAAAACCAAATTGATTACGGTACGACTTATTCAAGTTTCCATTATTATTAAGTTGGGAGAAATGACATTTAGTGGGAAAAGTGAGGAGAAACACTGCCATTGCTATAGATGGTGGTGTGATATACAAATATAATCTAATCTTTACTCTATGGGCCTTATATAGAAAATGTTCATTTTTCTGTGGGATATAATGTAAGAGTAAGAAAGGGACTATGGGTTATTGCTTACTGGATAATATAAGCTGACAAAGGAAATGCCAGCAGGATAAAAAGAAACAGAAAAACACAGCTTAAATAAAAATCCTCTAAATCTTTGAAGTTAGTGATGCTGTGATGGATCTTGAACAGATAGTCATATCCTGAAAACGCATTCCTGCCACAAATAGACAATCCTCAGCTTCCCTGGAAAAAGAAATCTTGTATGCCTTTCTTTCCGAACCATATTTTTAGGTAGGTCTGTGTGACCCTCCTCTGCCATTTCGTAATGCACTCCTGTGTAAACACAAATGTTTGTGAAGACTTCTCATGTTAGGGATGCCAATGGGGCCCCATTCCCTGTTTCCAGGGAGAGAATTACTCTATTAGGCCTCTTTTCGGTTGGCTGGAATCTGCCGGAATTCCTCCCCACATAAAATTTTCCATAGTAAACGCATGAATATGCTATTTCTACCGCAATAGGGGTTACCGGGTAAGTTACTGGGGGGAGAACCCCGTGAAGCAGAAGCAGGGATGTTCCTGTCCCCATTCCCTATCTGGCTTCTGGGACTTGCGTTCATCACAATTAGAAAAACCGTACATCTAATAGTCCTAGTTCCTGATTCCATGTCACCTCTATCTTCTTGGCACCAAGTTCGTGTGTCCTTGACTCGTTCCGCCAGCCTTTCCATCCCAAGTGACTCCGCTGGAGTGATGCTAGCAGCCTAAAGCAACCCCAGCAGGCCATCTCCACCCCATCCAATTCCTGCTGGCCGCTGCTATCCTCTCCTTCCAATTTCTGTGGCCGCCAGCGCCTCTAACAATCGCCCATGGCCTCCTCTGACCTACACCTCCTTTCACCACAGGTTCTGGATTCTGGTGAGTTGTAATGTTCTATGCTTTGTAGAATCATTGCAGCTAACTAATTACACTTCCTTACTCAATCTGATTTTAGTTTGTGTTAGCCTTTGGATACAAACATAACAAAACAAATGCTTGAGCTACCATGTTTGACTGCCTCCTATACATACCAGTCTGTTGAATCTGTGCGCAAACAGGCTCTGCCACATTTGCCTTTCCAGTGGGGACCCAATGGGTGAACAGCTTTCTACTAAACTGGTGTCATCTCCTTGGTTAAATATACTCTTAAATTTTACCTTCTAGCGACATAGTTAGTACTGTACCATTGCCCTAGCTTAATATTTAGGTTACAGTGTTCTCTAGACTCTAGTATTGTTTTGCCTTATGATGTTGTGGTTCTATACATGCTTTTCTTTATTTGCTTAATAGCATTAACTACTTCTGAAATGAGAAACTGCAAGTTAAATTTTGAAGATTTTGGAAGTAATTTAGATTTAGTTTCTAGAGAAATCTTAAAAACCTTATTTTCTTATCCCTGTATCTTGTATATTTTGGTTTGGTCCTCATATCTGCATGTTTCATAGAGATTAATATTTTTTTGTGTAATATCCAACAAATACTGGTATAGTCATATTCTACTCAAAGTACCTGTAACTGGTCCTGCACCTTAACTCCTTAAGCCGTTCCAAATCCCGTTTGCAATTGAAGAAGAACTTGAACCATTGAATACTTCAGAGTTGGAAGACTTAAATGTGTTAGGCGGAAAATGTACTCTTCTGTGTTAAGTATAGAGGGAATCTAAGCAATTCGATTCATGTTTGATATTTTTCATGACATAATCTAACGTTATAATTTGATGATTGATATTCTACGTTTCATGTGAAACTTTGAATCCTGCATAAATTTAATTTTCTCATAAACCTTAACTGGGTATGTAATACATAGTTATCCCTTCTCATCAGTCCTCTAAAGACTATTATTTATTCTAGACAGAGAAATGTGGCTTTGGATTGGTAGCTGAGGACGAAATAAAGAAAGGAGAATTTGTTATAGAATATGTAGGAGAAGGTATGTCTTTGTTCAAATGTACTGTGAGCAAGTAAACAAAATGCACAAAAATACTGTAGTTCCATATATTATGATGATTTCTAACATTGTACACTGAGCAATCAAACTAATATCGGTATATCTTGCATAAAATTGTAGTTATTGATGACAGAACTTGTGAGGAAAGACTATGGAAAATGAAGAGACAGCGTTACACTAACTTTTATCTTTGTGAGGTCAGTAGCAATATGGTCATTGATGCAACAAACAAGGGAAACAAATCCAGGTTTATAAATCATAGTTGTGAACCAAACACAGAGATGCAAAAATGGTTAGTCATATTCTACTGGTTATTCTATATATGCCCTACTTCTGAAACCTCTATTGACCTGATATATGTTAGTGGCATCGTACTGTGTCAGGACTGTTGATGGTGAGACCAGAGTGGGAATTTTTGCTCTTCGTGACATAAAGAAGGGAGAGGAACTTACATATGACTATAAGTATGTTCATCCAGTCTCCTAGTTGTTTCTATAAGTTCTTTTCATGATAAACAAATTTCTTTCACGCAGCTTGATTTATTGCATTGTGTATATGGAACTGCTTTACTGTTTTTAATCTCTTAGCATTATCTACAGGTTTGTCCAGTTTGGAGCAGACCAAGATTGTCATTGTGGATCTTCAAACTGCAGAAAAATGGTTGGCACCTCTAAGTCAGTTAACTCAATTGTTCTTCATAATGGCAACTCCAGAAGCTCACAAGATCAGCATGATGTGAAGAAAAGACAGACAACTGCAGATAATTGCATTGGGGAGATTATTCGCTTGTGGGATCGACGGGACAAAATGTATGCTTTGATAACCATAAATTCTTTCTGAACATGGGAACACATATAAGTTTATTGCAATGTAGGGATTTATCATCTAGTTATTTATTGTTATTTGGGAACTTAGAGAAGCTGTCCAATTTAACTCTGCTTTCTATTTAGTTAATGTACCCAATGTAAAATTTCAAACTAACGATGCCATCAGCCCCAGCCCTCGTGTCGCTCACCCCAAGCGACTTGGGCGGGGACTTCGTCCCCCAGCCATAGTCCCCCCCCACCACTGGTCCTTCTCATCGCTATCACCACTGATGATTGCTGCGGCGGGGCTCGCCTCCGAAGGGGGTGGGTAGCATGTTTGGCGGCACGCGAGCTCGTGGTGTGGTGCGAGGGGTGTCTTCGTCAAGTTGGCTAAGCGACTGGTGCGGAGCCTAGTGGGCATGGGCGGTGGGTCGCTGCACGGCTCAGTGCCCCTGTGGTGGTGCAGGGTCTAGTGGGCGTGGGCGGTGGGTCCTGCAACGCTGCGAAGGCTTAGTGGCTGTTCGTTCTGAGCGACAAAGCTTGGTTGGCACACTCCGGTGCACGCATGGGGCCGCGGTGGGCGTGCAAGACGGTGGCCATGGGGTGCAATGCTTGTGGCAGCGAGGTATTCATTGGCCCGGGGCTGTAACCCCTAGTCGTCTTGTCGCGCAGATGTGGAGCCGCCAGTGCTCTGGCTCCAGATTTGTTTGGGAGGCGGCAGCTCTGTCTCCCTTGGCCGGCATGTCCGGACAGCGTGGGCCATGGTGGTCGTTGGCTCCAGATCTGTTTGGGCAGTGGCGGCCCTGTCTCCTCTAGCTAGCGTGGGCCATGGTGGTCGTGGGCGT
This sequence comes from Stipa capillata, assembly GCA_019208055.1. Lineage (NCBI taxonomy): Eukaryota > Viridiplantae > Streptophyta > Magnoliopsida > Poales > Poaceae > Stipa > Stipa capillata. The sequence goes on from JAGXJF010001075.1 coordinate 88,794, forward strand.
CTGGGCTGCTGCTCGATTCGACTCTTCCCACATGGGCTTAGCAGTTGGCCATGTTGCGGCATGGAGCTACGAGCTCATCTGGCGGTGGGGCCCACGGTGGCTCCGTTGGTTGCTGGACGCTGGGGCGATGTTTTCAAGAGGTGGCGTGGTGGTGAGCTGCGAAAGGCTTGGATGCCGAGGCGATGGCCCTAAGAAGTGGCACGGTGGCGACCCCAAGGGGCAGGGTCGCAACTTGGTGCTGTGCAGGTGGCAGCACTGGGATGTGGGTGCAGAAGGGTTGTTGGCTTGACTGGTGCAGCCTGGTGGGGTTGGCTTGCGTGGGGCGGGGTAGCGACCCCGGGTGTTGGTGCAGTGGCCAGGGGCTGTGGACGGTTGTCTTGCGCAGCTAGGCCGGCGTTGCAACCTGTATGCGAGAGGTGGATGTCGGGGCGACGGCTCTGGGACGAGGTATAGGCGGGTTGTGCAGGGCCTAGCAGGTTGATTGAAAGTCGGGGCGGCGGCGCTTGGAATAGGTCTGGTGGTCGGGCATGGTGCTCTGGGTGAAGACCTTGTCTCAGCTTTTTGTCAATGGCGACGACGATGACGCTCTCGGGTGTCGTTCCCCTCCTTGAAGGCGTAATCGTGGAGCTCCGGCACCCTTCTGCCCTCGAGGTCATGGGTTCCCCGCGTGAAAACCTAAGAACCGGTTACAGTTCGGGAATTAGCAGGTGTTTTTGATGTTGCTCCCTCCTTGGAGGCGTTACCCTGGGGACCCTGACCTCGGCGCGTGGCTAGCGGTGGCGTGGCTGGCATTTGGGTTGTAGGGGTGCGGTCGGTATGCAGTGTATCCGTCATCTTTTGTGTGGTTGGAGAGGCCCAAGCCCGCTGGAGAGGCCCAAGCCCGCTTCCCTTCGGACTTTTGTTCTCTCTCTGAGCGGTGGATCGGCGGATGTGCTGCTCTCGATGTGCCATAGACCTAGTTTAGTTAGGTGGTGTATCTGTTGTCAGGGTTTTCGCACGGTTTTCCTCTAATAAACTGCGCTTTGTAACGTTTTCGTCCTTGTTTCCCTCATAAACGAGGTCAGTTCTCTTAATAGAATTTTAGGAGTTCCCTGCCCTTTCGAGGTTCCTCGAAAAAAATTTATGAACCTCGAAAAAAATTTAATGTACCCAGTGTTACAGTAGAAAGTGAACTAATTTTGATAACTGCCTATGAGTAACCCTTCATCTTCAGTGGTGTTATTATGATTAATCAGTGATTTTGAGGACATTTGTAGGTTATTTTAAGGGGTTTCAGTGCGCATCTGACTTAGTTGTCCTTTTCTTTGTTGTGGTCATTTTGTGAGCCATTTTCTTTTGTCAAAATTCTTTCAGGTATGTCCCAGCAGTTGTATATGACTATGATGAGTACACTGGAATGCATACTGTGAGTTTGTCAATAGATGACTTCTCAATCATTTCTGAATTCTAATGAGTAATTTTATATGTTCATTCTGTTGCTTCAGTTACTGCTTGATGAAGAAACTACTGAAAATTTTGATATGAGAGAGGAAGATTGGGACTTCTTACCGGTATGAGATTCTTAGTCAATGAAAAAGTTGCAAATGTTTTTTTTTGTCTTTTTGATCATCTGGATTCTGTCTTGCTTTGTTGGTCACTGCAAATGCATTTTTCTATCTAACAATAGCCTAAAAATGTATCATGATATTACCTTATTATTTGCTAGCTTCTGCTTCTGCATTTGCTATCAAAGTCACTAACACATGGTTATCATTTTCGTGTGATGTTGAAATAACTTTTAGACTACTTATGTTTACATAGAAATAGCACCTTTGCATCATAGGCTAGATGAAGGTCGATACTGAATTTTCAACTCTCGCTTTACTGCATGTTGCATTGTTATCAAACCTGTTTGGATGGGCTTGTCTTGCCTCTTGTCAGCTTTATCAGTCGTGCTCCAACTTTTCATCTTACTAATGGGGATGCCTTTAATATCCCCAATTGGACTCTAGGAAGGATTATCATCATGACTAGTCTTTTGTTTATGATTCAAATCTATTGTGGGTTAGAATTTCTAGTTTAGGATTGAGAACTCCGTATAAAAAAAATGCAACCAACGGAGAGGACAACCCCCTATCTTTGGTAGGTCAAACCTTTCCTTGCTAGCCAGTATAGTCTGGGAGAGTCCTCAAAACTCCATATAAGGAGTTAATAGCTTATAGGCTGCATTTTTTATTCAAGCTTTCGAGAGCAAATTTATCTGCTGTTTACAAGATAAAACTTGCATGGATCTATGGAAGTATGGGACCTGACCAGGTGTTGGCATAAAATTGTTTTTTTTTATCATGTCCAGATCTGCCCAACTATAAATACTTGTATTTCCTGAAATTGTTAAATAATGTGTGTGCTTAAAAATGATCAGTTATATATTTAACTGAAACTTGCTACTATCTCAGGTCCGAATTAGATGATGTTTTAGATGGTTTTGGTTTGTAAATAAGTGTTGCTCCATGTTTTCTCGTTAGTTTCTTCATGAAATGCCCCTAAAAGAAGAAGAGGACCACCCGTTTTACTCTTACACCTACATTAGGCTTTCGATCTGGCTTTAACTTTTCTAGGTATTGTGTACACCTGCATTGGGTTTTGGATCTCACGGTTCCATGAGTGTAACAAAGAACACAAAATAAGAGAGTTGCTTGATCTGAATGTCAAACTAGAAGGGATGGAGCAAGGTGACCAAATGAAGGGAGAAAGCTGAGAGACGGTCCGAGGGTGAGGTTTCTATCCCCACAGTTCATGTGGTCGGGCTGGTGGGCTAACTGTAAATAATCTAACTCTTCTGTTTTTGTTGAATTGACTGGAGATCACTTTACTCCTTATTGCATGGGAAATCTCCTTTGAATGGGGTGCCAGCCGTTATATAAACTAGATGGTCTATGGCTGTTTCAGGCCAACTGACCTGTTCCAAGCAGTAATTGGCTGGATTTTTTGGTCTTACTGTAGATACAAAAGTTCAAAAAATAAACAAAGGCAGGATACCTTAATACAACTGAACAGACCAGTCTCCCTTAAAACTCACTGAAATCTGGAAATGGTCCTTATTTTTTCGGAGTAGCTCCAATATAGCTGCATCAATAAGGTTTTAACGTTCGACCTTTGTGCTCCAGTATTACCGTATGGGGTGTACAAGATTGTTTTTAACTGTTGGCTGTCCCTTTTGTGTTATTCTATGGGGTGTACCAGCCACTGTCCTCAAAAGTATCAGAATGTCCAGTTTCTGAGTTGGTGCCTAGATTCATTGGATGTTACATTGCCTATACTGGAGTCTTGGCTGTAACTGTCATTGGAATGATGAAAACTACATATTTTCAATTGCTTCCAGCAAAGTCCTGCTGCTAACTTGACCTTATCTATACAGCGTCCAGAAGATCCAGATGAAGACTGATCATTGAAGGTAAGAATGATGACTCACTGTTTGAACTTGTGTAGTGCTATTCTCATATCTAGACTCTTCTTTTTATACCACCCTGGTTTTTAATATTTATGCACCATTTTTGTTCATCATGTTTACCTTTCTGTTACAGTTATTTATACATGTTGGCATGTTGCACATGTGTACTAAGAATATGTATCCATACTGCAATAGAATATTATCGTGAGCTATTATCAGATACAGCGCCTGGGCCATAACCTTGAACAAGTTGTTTATGTGGCTGGGCAGGGTTATTTATTTCTTCTGTGCACGTGTGCATACATGTTTATTCTTCATACGCATGTGGTGCTTTGGAGAGGGGATGGGTTCTTTCTTTTCTGATTTTTATTTCATGAAAGGCACATGGTCCTCTTGATAGGGGATTTTCCTCACATGGCAGTTCCTTAAAAAAAAATTCAATAGAGGATTTTTTTGCTTCTGTCGGGAGAGCATGTGGTGTTTGGATGAGAGGGATTTCTTTGGGAAGTTTTAGGATGTAGTTCCAAATTTGAACTTAATCCAAAGGATCCAGATCCAGAACCCCCCCACCCCCCAATCCAAACAGGCTGTGTTTGGATAAGGGTGAATTTGAGTGTGAATTTTCTTTTAGATTCCTAAGGATCTGATGCTAGAAAGTCCCGTATCCGAACATCTTCTTTTCTCTATAGTAGACATCGCAATTTTCGTGTTTTTGTAGTTAGCAGTCTTGACTGACGGAAGTTCCTCCTTCCTGTGCAGGATTCCCATGGTTCTGTGTATTTACAGATACATCCAATTCATTCCCATCTCAACAGAACCTGTTGGCCCCATTGTAGATAAATCATCAAGGGGAAGTACCTGCTGCAACCATCAGCCCTCAAATCAGAGTCTTCTCTGTGTGCCCTGGCCTTGTAAATCAGTTCCACCCTCAAATCAGATTTTTTTTTCCTGTGTGCTCTGGAGTTTGTATATCAGAGCTTTTCTACTGTTTCCAGTTTATTAAAATGATCATAATTTCAGTTCTGTTGTCCGGCATGCATCTTGTGATGCTCGTACTATTGTTGGACGGGTGTACTAACGCTGTTGTATTATGCTGTGAGAGTGTACTTTACAACAGACTAGATGTCGGTAACTGTTGAAAGAAATGGTATTTCCTTTGTCGTTTGTAACATTCCTGTCCCTGCTAATGTTGTCTGCCTTGCCTAGAAATAGTGGTTTTACTTCATGCGACATGCTCTGACGTGACATTAAGAGGCGTGATGGCTGCCATTTGTCTCTGTTTGGAGATTCATGTCTGGGACAGCCATCAAACAAGATATAGGACCTCAGATTCTTCTGAAAAAATCGCACTTGTGGCATCTTCTTTTCTGCAAATGGCAGCTGAGAGGTGGGTTAAGTTTGTCATATTTTGTTTACAGCAATCTTGCTCTTGTGTGAATCAAAGTACATGAAACAGTACCATGTGCGGTAGGAGGCGGGATTGCATGTGTTTATGGATTGAACGAGATTCAAGCTGGAGAAATGGTGGAATTTGCCAGCGGTGTGAAAGTAATAGCTTTGAGTCTTGAGGGTGAGAACGTAGGTATTGTTGCCTTTGGTAGTGATACCGCTATTAAAAGAGATCTTGTCAAGCGCACCGGATCTATTGTGGATGTTCCTGCGGGAAAGGCCATATTAGGCCGTGTGGTCGACGCCTTGGGAGTACCTGTTGATGGAAAAGGGGCTCTAAGCGATCACGGATATTAGTACAGAACAGCGCATTCAAGGCGGTTCCAAAAATTCAGGATTGACAGTCACCTGTAAGTTGGCTCCCCATTTTTAACCGTCTAAAATAATAAATCTATCTTTGACGATTCACAAATATATCTTTGACGGTTCATATGATAGAATCATTTAGAATAATAAATATATCTCCGACGGCTTCTCATCAAAAGTCGTTTGGGATATTGTCGAAACAATCATCTGAGATATTTGTTACGTTCTAAAAGGCTATTTTCTGCTATTATTTGAAATGTGTATATAACAACAAAAATATATATTTTAGCAGAAATAACAATAAAACAGAAAATTCAGTAGAATTTATATATTCATAGCACAACACGATAACATGCATTCATAGAACTGAAATCATCTCCAAAATTATGTTCACATCGCCACATCCATTCACACATTAATCAAGTCAAATTAGTAAGACAAGTGTTCAACTACACAAGTGCATACGAACAAAGTATCGCACTACAACACCACAACAATAACCATGGCCCATTTATAGAGCGTGGAACTTGCCTTTTTCTTGTAAGACATTGCACACAAAGAAGTAGGTGAATTGCCCTGTAATCTCTATGAGGTCGACTTCATTCAACACATTTGTATTCAATGAAGACAAAAACATGTAGCAAGTAAGTTTAAGGTCTTGCATATAAATGAAATAGAAAGTATTACTCAATAGTTAAGATTGACAAATCTCGATTAGCCCCTTAAGGTGTCTGATTCTCAAACATGACATGAATTTCATCATGTTGTGGTAAACATAATAGTCACAAAGGTTTGTTTTTTTAGGTTGTTGGCTACATTGAAAAAGTTAAGTCTCAGGCATTAGTTATGAATAGCATCTTTTATGAAGTTAGATGATATAGTAAAATTATTTACTTAATGATGGAATACATTAAAGTTGACACCGTGTTGCAAAGTATTATTGGTTCCTTGCTTGGATCTTCCTCCATGAGCAATGTACACGGCGAATTCCTTACATGATTTTTCAAATTTTAGCAAATTGCAAAAGGAAAGAACGATACAAAAAATTACAGAGGAAATGAAATGTGTTCTATCACCTCTCAATGAACTCGCCGATAGTGACGAAGTCATGAGGCTTTAACGAATCAAGGTATATTACCTTGTTCGCTTTCGTTATGATTATAATCAAGATCCAATGGAACCTGACACAGTTACAACTCATGCAGTTCATATTGTATAAAGTATAAATAATCACATAATAGTGTTTAACTTAATTCTAGTTGTATGGAAGAAGTATGAATTCTTTGCTCTATTGAGTCTACAATGCTTCTACCAATTAATTGTAGACGAGTTCTTGGTTAGCGGCAACACTTTGCTCGGAGACCAATTTAGGGTCGAGCAAACCCATGGTACTTTCCTTATTTTGGCTTTATTGATCATGTGACTAAGTATACAAAACAAATAGAGTTATATGTATACATCTAGTGGCAAGTTGCGTGAATGTATACAATGATTGTAAAATACTTACAATGTAAAGTATTTCATAAGAGAAGCATTGAGTTCTCGAAGATTGAAGAGGAGGAACAAGTCCTCGAAGTCTACAGTGCAATCACCCATCTGATGGAGGAAATGCTTTGGCTTGAAATACACAAGTATACTCGCCTATCTTTGTGTGCTCCGCCTGTTGGAGACGGTCATGTAGCTCTTATGCAATTTCTGGAGGAAAAAAACCTATATGCACTAGTTCATTAGGTGAGAGGAATGGCTCTCCACGCGTGTACTAGCGGGCGACCTCCATCTTGTGATACAACTTGTCCAGCTCTTCATCAGTTAGCACATTTGCTATGCCCTTCGCCTTGCCCTTCACGCGCTGCTTTTTATTTATCATCTTCACTGCGAGGGGGCGGAGGCGGTAGATCAAGCTGAGCAGGGAACTTAGAAGATAACACTGGCGGCGCCCGTAGTGCTAGGAGTTTGGAAGGTGGCTCAACATGCGGATTGGAGCCTTCAATAGGCCCTGGTGAGTGGATCGGAGGAAATTCAGGTAGATCTCTTTGGGAAGCCGACGATGCGAGTGTTGCGATGTCCAAGACTATGTCCTTCTTGGGCCACTAGATGAATGACCCAATAGTCTATCCCAATGTCTATATCTCGTCTCTGACGTACATGAAATAGCAACACTTCCATAAAATTGGGCTAAACACTCTCCACGGTGCACCGCGCAAAACCTCGTGCTATCATGACACCGGGTAATGTAGCCCCTTCAACGGGTGGAAACACCAACTCGGAACCAACCTCCACAACAAAACCCATTTGCGCTATAGGCACATGGAGCCTGCACTTTGTGGGCTCTCTGATGTCATCAATTGGATATCTAGCATTGGTATCATCTAGACATTCAGGGCCGGCTAACACGCAACTACTCCAACATGCACTGGGGCTAGGGTATCCAACACCTTCTTGTTGTGTTATGTACTTTTCTTCCATGGCGGCTCTCTCTACTAACCTATTCTCAAGCATCTCCTCAAACTCATACATTAGTTCTTGAAGCTCTGAATTCATCTACCCTTTTTAGCACTCAGCTTTTGCTCTCTTCCACTCACGCTTAGACTCTTCGTTGAGTGGGAATGCCTTGGTCTAGGTTGCTAGAAGCCCTTTCCCTCGAGTACGACCTAGGTGCTCCTTGGTTCCAATACTAGTTATCAATATGTCATCGGACGTGAAAGATCCTTCTGAAGCTTGAACACTCAGCTCTGTCTAAAAAGGCCAGAGATGGTATGTCAATAAACATTAAGTTATTTATGGGTTAATTACTAAATTAAGTAGTTGGTGGTTATGTTACCAGCTTTTGGTACACTTCTTGGTCTGCGGGGTTTGGGAAGGATCTTTCACCCATAGAGGCAGTAGTTGACATCCCTCTACACCAGTATTTGGCGCGATCTGTCTCGACTTCAGCAAATGGTGGCTCAACGCTCCATAGGTGTGCCATCTCATCCTCCTTTCCCCATGTTCTCTTCATACTTGTGTATCCTTTCGTGCCTAGTCTCTTCCTCCTTCCATTGATCAGGCACCTTGAATGATTGCATTATCTCATCCACACACCGATGCGCTCAACTTCCAGAAGGGAGGCACCTTGAATGATTGCATTATCTCATCCACACACCGATGCGCTCAACTTCCAGAAGTTCCTTCCAATCTTCCAACAGAATACTGACTCATTGCCTTACGACTTCCCCGCAGATGGTCTTAAATTTCTTCTTCATTAATTCTTTCAAGTTTTGAAGGAGCCCTGATATCTTCATCGATCACCTGCACTTCAAATTGTCCTGAGGGCTTCATTGAGGGTTTTCTAGGCTGACGCTTTCGTATTGCCGAGGAGTCAGATGTCCCTCTCGGTGACGTCTCATCATCAGACTCTCTCGGTTCATCGGATTCTCTTAGTGATGCATTATTGAACAACATCTACTAAACATGTACTAAAGTATGAATTAATGGTAACTTTCAGTATTATGTTAATGGCTGATTAATATTAACAATTTCGAGCTAAGCCCCAAGAACCTAAGGCCTCACATTGGGCATGGTAACATGATAAGTTCTATAGCATTATAGAACTATAATAACAACAAGAAAAATTTAAATAATTGCAAGTTCTATAGCAACATTAAATAATTGCATGTCTTTAACAAAAAATTCAAAAGCTACTGAAATTCATAGCAAAAATCCCTTGCAAGCAATAAACAATACTAATCAAGAAATAAATAGATGATAATATCATAATCACATAATCAATATAATCAACATTATCCATAGAATCACAGAATCAACTTAACCCTATCATAGAATCACATAATCAATATAATCACAGAATCGTAGAATCAATATAATCAACATTATCCACATAATCATATATCAACTTAACCCTAATCACATAATCAAGATAATGAACATTATCATCTTAGATCACATAATCATATAATCTAAGTTGGGGGAGGCCGGCTTCGTTGGCTGGAAAGGAGGAGGTGGGACGAGGCGTCCTTATCTTGGCACTGATGGGGGAGAGTGGTCGACTGGGGAGGAGGCGATGGTGGCCCATGTGGTGGTAGCAGCGGTCGGTGCACAGTCTAGAAGGAGACAGTGGTGGCCCACATGGAGGAGGCGGCGGCAGCTGGTGGAGGAGGGATCATCGCATAGGGGAGGAGGCGGTGATGGCGACTCAGGCAGATAGAGGAGGAGCGGGGCAGTGGACTCGGGTTGGGCAAGTGGGAGCGTGGTGAAACAGTCCATTTATATGCCTATGCTATTTTTAGAATTATTTTACCTCTTTTTCCTTTTCTCTCTTTCATTGTCATTTTATGTGGTGTTCTTTGCTACTTTTCTCCCTTTGGAAAAATCATGAAGCATGGCATCAACTTCTTTTCACCATCTCTAACCCTTCCTAGATCCAATCCCAGGTCCAATAATATGTTTATACTTTTCTTTCCGTTTTGTTTTCTTTTTCCCAAATATTGGGAATTGATGTCCCATAACCTCTCATAAATCTTTTTCCACCCCTAAGCTTCGGAGAAAAATCCAAGAATACTTCTTGAGCATCTCATAACCTCTTAAAACTCCTTTTATTGCTCAACACTTGTTCCACAGTACAAAATTTCAGAAACACTTCAAATTCAAATTTGAGCTTGTTTTGCTCATTGCTCCAAAACATAATCTCTACACCTCACAAAAATCTGAAATTTGGCAGAGGGCATCGCAGGGTCAAGATGACCATTTCACTCCACGAACACTTTTCTATTTGAATAGTGAAACCCAAGTTCCAAGCATCGAATTCCTTGTCAAACCCTTGATTTCATGCACCGTTCCACCCTTGGCTTGTTAGTCTCAATCTCTACCTTCCTTTCCCTTGTTAACTCTCTTTGGGACACCTCTGGACCTACCTGCCAGCCATCCACACATGCGGCCTATCCGAAACACGACTGACATGACCAGCGCGAGCACCATGCATGTCCAGAGCGCGCACCCTGCTAAGGCATGCACTCCGCCATGGACAAGCACCAGGAGCCGTATTCAAGCACCACCCAATAGAACACCTTGTCAGGCGACACCAAACTGACCACGATGACCAACATTGTGCACCTAGAGACCGTGACTCTTACAACCGCCGGGTGCCACATGCGAATTGGCACGGCTGCCTAGTGGTTGCCAGCACCATAGGCACACACAGACTGTGCCATCTTGCCCTTGGCCTCCCTTCTACTAGCCGGAGCATCATCACGCCATCGCCCGGCTACACGTGCCTCTCTTTCCATCCGATCGTCATCTCCGTGCACTCGTTCCATCGTGCTCCATGACTTGGGTTATATAATTCCACGTCAGGGCCTCCCTCCACCTCGCATCAACTAATCTTTATCCTAGAGACCTATCAAGAGCACAGAACCATTTTGAGAAGAGATCATTCCTTGTCTTTGGCAAGGGATCCTGCTAACGGCCCTCGGACAAATCTAAGTGCTCAAGTGAACCTCTATCCAATTCCTTCCTCTCCTCGGCTCCTCACACACCTATCTTCTAATCCCGCTTGCCAACTATATCTTTTGCAACATCGAGGAGCGCATCCCCAAATCTGTCACGCTGACATCAGAGCTCTCCACCGCTGATGCTCTAGTACCCGCAAACAACCAGCAACCACATCTTGAAGTTCGTGCTAAGCCCCCGAGCTCGTTTTGGTTCCACCCTCGATCCATCTGCGTTGTACATCTAAATAAATCATTAATTTCCCGCTTTACATAATTACCACAATGATAACTCAATTTTGAATATACCATGCATTTACAAACGTAGCTAGATTACATGTAAAACCTACACTATGCTATCCACAATCTAAATAAACTTCATACATACCAACCTTAATCTAACCATATAGCCTAGGTGAAGGTGCATGGTGGAACGAGTGCACGGACATGACGGTTACAAGCTCTTTCCACATGCACCATTTACAATCTTATTTTGGTTCTCTCTTCCTTTTTAACAATTTGCAAGGAAGAGAAGTAATCTAATGCAATGACCAACCTTTCAACAAGTATGTCTCGGCCTCACGATCTGTCCTGGTCGGTGGTGGTTGCTAGATATTTATGAACGGATAACCTAGATGGTTCCGAGAATGTAGCCTTCACGGATATATCTAACATTCACGACGGTTATCATTTTCAACTGTCAATACACATATCCGTGATGGTTCCTTTTGAGATTACTTATCTCCGACGGTTTTTCCTGGTAGAACCATTTAGGATGTGTGTCATCCTTGACGGCTTTGCTAAATAGTTTGAGATAAGGAGCCTAGGATGTGTTGTTCTATACTAGTATCGAAACTTTACGCAGCTAGCAATTTGCATGGAATGCCGGTTTCGTTCAAATAATTGGTGGACCAAAGGTGAAAGTTTGATGCATAAAAAGAGGTAAATTCAGCTTGAAAGCTGAACATGTAATGTTGGAAAGATGCAGCTACCACTGCATGCACGGGCTTGAGAAGTTGCATTTCAGGAGTAAAGGCATTCTTGAAACATGTCGGCGCCAAATACACTGCTCTCCCTTTTTAAACTATCGAGATAGACTATTTCCCGGCCAGTCCTGTTCGTTTCCCAAATAGCCTCTAGTTAATCATCTGGCTGGGTTTGCAAACTAGTTTCATCAGCTCTGGTGTCAATGCTGTTATTCATACCATTTATGCAAATTAGTGTCATCAGCCCTTGGCAGGGAGCCGGAGCCAATGTTCTTATTGACACCAAAAAAATTCTTTGTACCCTGTCAGTCCAATACGCTTGAATCTGGTTCTATCCACTTCTATCTTTTGTCGGTACCGACAAAAAGAAACATAGCAGAGAAGTATCCATACCATTTTCATTTGAAATTCCTGCCTTTCATAAACAGAGCTTAATTGTTTGCCCATGGCATATGACATATCCTGCTGTTTAGAGTTATCATTTGCCCTAGGAATGGCATGTTTGCGATGAATTATGGCAATTTTTTGACGGATATTTCGTGGGTATCAGGGAATACTGATCAAGATCATTTTCACAAGAAAATGGCATTTAGATGAATCTCTAATTTACAACATGTCATGTTTAGTTGACAGCCAAGTCTTACCACATCTTCTTATCCTAAAATATAGCAAGTTACACTTTATATGTGAAGAAATTTATCGTTACAACTTTGTCAAAATTTCACAAAAATATGAGTTCATGATATACAAGGCCTAACTGTAAGGAAGTTTGGCACGCCACAGGCCTACAGCTATGGCAGTGAACCAAACAATAATTAGGTTTTTATCAAAAGTTATAAAATGTGGTAATCAATCACACATCTGCACTGTTAGAGTTCGTCCGAGTCTATTGACGGGTGACTAGGCTAATCTCGCGTTACTTTAACCACTAATTATATTTTCTAACAGGGCTCTCCCTGCTGTATTTCTAGAATGAAAAAAAATGAGCTGCAGATGTCACTGACAAATTAGACTAAAGTCTTTACCTGTTGGCATGCATCGGTTGACACTATGTACACTTGGCTTTGCATGCATGATTCCCATCACCACAACAAACGCAGACTGTTTCCGTGCCTTGGAATTAATGGCGCATGCATGCATGCCTAGGGTGTTAGACTAGACAAACAAACATGCATGGCCATCTCTTCCCATCTGAGCCCCATGTTCTCTTGCACTACAGCAACATCTGAAAGACGTCAGACATAATATGCATCCCCTCCTCTCCTCTGACCGCTACTCTCTCTCTCTCTCTCTCTCTCTCTCTCTCTCTTCCATCTCTCTGTCTTTCTCTGAAAGTTTGAACCAAAGCACAGTCACCCTTGCGAGGAAATAGATTTGTAAAAGGAAGGTAGAGGTACGGCGTACGACCACATAATGAATAGATAGAGAGAGAGAGAAAGTAGAGAGAGAAAGGAGGGAGACAAGAGTATCAGAGAGAGAGAGAGAGAGAGAGAAAGCAAGCACTGTGTGTATGTATTTTTGTTGGGTGTTGGCTTTATGTGGCGTGGCCCAGTGGGCCCCTAGGGAGGGTGTGGGGAACAATGAATGTGTTGGTGGGCCCACAGGCGTGGGCTCGTCGCGTGGCTGCATGGCCCGCATATGATTCGAGGCCAACTTTTCCCGCGGATGGAGATGGATCCTTCTAAAGCCACGCATGTGGTGGCCCACACGGCCATCCGCGCCCTAATTCTACGGCCCCGATGTTACCTCCTCTCTAGAGAAAATTGATTGACTGATTCATGTCCTCAAATTTACCACTAGTTTTTGCGGTTGCACACTTGCACAAATGTACTGAGTTGTGCTTAATTAGTTAAACTTGTACAGATACTGAAGAAAAGTAGCCATGAAAAATATAGTTCCGTTCAACAATTCATTATCCGTGTACGTTGGAAGGCTATTATTTTGTGTTAAATCATGTTAATCTAACGGTTATATAAACTCCGCTTGTACCTATTTTATTTTATTTAAACCCGGTATCCAAGCGGCGAAGAACATTCCGGAACAATTTACACCAATGATATTTTATTATAAACCGCTACACTATCCAGAAAGGTCTTAGGGTAAGTTTGGCTAGTTCTGAAATTTGCTCTACTAAAAATTTGACAGCCTATAATATTTTAGTTTATGTTTGGTTGGTTGTTAAAATTTTGACTATTCATAAAAATTTATCCACATTCCTTTTAAAATTCTTACAAAAATTTTGGTTAAAAAAACTAAGAAATCTCTAGCTAATTTTTTTTCTAGCCAATACTTAACAAAAATAGGTAAGACATACCGTGACACTAACCAAATATACCATTAGTCGGTCCTGCATACTTTGGTGAAGTGACAAAATAAACTTGCATGCACTCGATTTGAACAGTACGTGGTACGTACGTACATCGATGAGACTCAGATGCCGGTTTCAAAAAAAGATGAGGTGCAGCTGTAGTCGTCCACGCACAGCCCCATTCAAGCAACTGCCACCTCACGCCGCGCGCATCCTTTTGTTTGCAAGCACTCAATCACGACTGTTTCTCCTTCGAGTTTACTGTTTTACCATGCATGCATGGGTGTGCATGTAACAGGGTGAGAAGTTTGACACTGCATGCAGAACAGAAACGTACAGCCTTTGCTGTCTCGATCGGCAGGCGTGTTGGTCAGGTCATCAACATGTCCCGTCGGCCCTGCAGATAGACATCAGATGATCATGCAGGCATGGATTGGATACAACCTTGAAAACTATGAGCTGCAGTACGTACTGGAGGGACGTACCTTAATTCATTTATTGTTTATATGTAATACTTTATTCAGTGCATGCAGTTAGGAAAATACCTTGACGCACCCGGGTACATGTGCACCGGGTAAAAAGGTCTTGGAAGTTTTGAAAAATCTATATCGATGATGTGTCAATCTATAAATTTGGAGTAAAAAATATGTCCCTTCGTGGGCTAGCTGTACAAACAATATCAGAGCCAAGATGAAGGGCTGGGGGGCTCCATGCATCAATTGTACTTAACGCTTGAAAGTATGTATGCATTGTTCATTTCTCTATTTTTCTGAAATCTACTACGTCAAAATTGCACAAATTGAAAACCCAAATTGAACAACGACCGATGCTGCTCAACACGACGATTCCTCGGTGACCTCTATCTGCACCCAGCAATGGCCGCTTCCTAGAGTTTTTCTACATATCGTGATCTTCGCTTCTTGCCTCTCTCGGTCAGGTATTCCGTTGGCTCGATCTAGTCTATATGTGCGTATATCACATCGGTGAGCGTGTGAGTCATGGTATGGTTGGTGCTACTCCATGGGCTCGAACTTGTCTATATGTGCGTATATCACATGGGTGAGCGTGTGTCATGGTATGGTTGGTGCTACATGGCTTCTTTGTAAGTTGGTCGGACACATCGACTCCTAGCTTGTTCCGCTCCAAGCATTATAATACACTATTATAGAATTTTAGACGGTTTAAAAATGGTCTTTTAAACCGTATGTATCTATAGGCCTGTGATGATTATCTCTCATTATAGATGATTTTAAAACCATAAACCATATGTGATAGACAAGCATCACAGATGGTTGCGGATGAAAACTGTTTGCGATTAATTTTTCCTATATAAAAGAAACGCTTGCTAAATTCAGAAAGAATACTGAATCATTCAAATTAAGCATATACTCGAGAATGAATCACATATAAACACAACGATGACAAATCAATCATCCATCCATCAGCTTAGAAACATGTAAAATTCATGTTCAATTTACATGACCATAAGAGAAGAAACCTACGCCTTCACTCTCCTTCGTGATTGCTTGAGCTTCTCAGATGGATTAGGTGAGCACTTCACGAAAATGACGGGTTGGTGCTAACCTGTAGGTTCCTTCACCGATCTGCTTGAGCTTCTCGAAGCAGTCGACAACACGAAGCCTAGATTCATCGTGGCCGCCATAGCCATGGCCGTCGGATCTGAGTGAAATGCGGCCAACTGCCTTCGCGAGTTCGAGGAGGAGGAGGAGGCCCAAACTCCTCGTGGCTGCCACCTCCATGTTTGACAGATTAAGCGAGTCAAGGCCAATTGCCTACGTGAGCTCAAGGAGGAGGAGAAGGCCCAGATCCGTCGCGACTGCCACTGCCATGGCTGCTACATCAAAGTTAGACAAAGCGAACCACCAAACGAGCTCCAGGAACCAGACCATCTTGGTGCTATCGGGCATAGGATCCATGACGGTGAAGTACGTGCAACCATCGTCGACCGTGAAAAGCACGAATGTGCACCTCCCGTCAACGGTGTGGTGGTGCCACTGGTGGTGCTTCGGCATGTGGTCGAGGCAAAATGAGCAAGGCGGTGGAGCAGGCTTCATGGCAGAGGGAGGAGGAGGGGAATAGAGGTAGGGAGTGTGCGACGGCTGACTGCGGTAGATCTACACAAAGGGGAAAAGGGAATGGGGTGGATGTGGTTAGGCGATTGGGAGACAAGTAGAAGGGAATGAGAGAGGGAGCGTTGTTGCTCATTCGAGAGATAAGGGGAGTGGTTTGGAGTAGTTAGGGTTTCTGTGTGATAGGTGGTTTAATTGGGGCAAATGGACCAGTTGGGGTGGTTTGGAGGACAATGGGTCAAATTGGCTAGTTTGGAACTCCCTGTGATACAGATGGTTCACAGGTGCTTTTTGAAAAAACTGTTGTTGAGGAAGGGATCCCACACTACCCGAGTTTGATGCTTTTCTGGACTTAGGCGAAGATCAACAAGCCTCAAACTCGCATTAACGGGAAGCTGGTGCCAACATGGAGCACGTAACAGCGGGAAGCTCATGTCAACGCGAGGCTCACGACAGTGGAGAGCTCTTTGTCACTAGGAGATGCATGCCATGCGGGACCCACAGATATTCCTAGGCTCCAGAAGGAAAATATTGACCCGTCCTCGAGGGCATTAGTGCTTCTAGGGGCAAGATAGTAAATGGCATGAGGGCATTCTTATAACTTCCTCTACCCCTCTGTTTTCTCTATAAATAGAGGAGCACCCCCTCCATTCAAGAGGGCCAAATCCTGAAATAAAGAGTAAGCTTGTCTCTCTTCTCCTCTACCTCTTGGTCCTTAGTCGTTTCGAGTGCCTTCGCGATGAGCAGTCATCAGGTTCCGTGACCTAGTTTCCCGTGCGTCCCTCGGTAGTCCGTGGAACTGAGCGGGGGTTGCCTCAAGTTTATTGTATAGTCTTGTTGCTACGACAACCATCTATGATTAGTATGTTATTACATATGGTTTTTTTGTGAATAGCCTTATTACAAGAGGTTTTAGTGAACCATCTGTGATTAGGGGTCTTGTATGGCCATTTCTATAGTAGCGATGTGATAAGGGTTTCCTTGATCTTTTGATAAGAATCACAAATTTGATTAGGTGGAGACAACTCTCATAATTTGGCTACAATCGTACGACAGTTGTTGCATCTTGCAATCGGTGAACCAACCCTTAGACGATAAAATCAGAGGGCTTTCGTCTAACCTTCATCAAGTCTTCATGGCAGTTTCAATGTACTGTAGTACGCAAACTTCATCCGTTCTCCTTGTTGCTTGAATCCATCCACTACCAGAAACCGAAATATCTCTGTGGGCTGAAAACCGACAGGAAAAGGGAGGAAACCGACAGGAAAAGTATTTCCTGTCGGCCGACCGTCAGGGAAAGCCGACAGGGATAGCTTGACAGGGAAATTCCCTTTTGCCTGTCGGCCGACCGACAGAAACAATTTTCCTGACGGTCACTGCTGACGGTGGCCGACAGAGAAATAAGTTTTCGTCAGGTATAGGCTTGCCAGGGGTATATGTCATATTCCTGTCGGTCTGAACCGACAGTAATATTATTTGTATTTCGCTGTCGGTTTGTGCCTGACAGGATTATTGTTTGCATTCCACTGTCAATTTGTGCCCGACAGGAATTTGTGTGTCACACCCACGAGGATATTTGTACTCCTGTCGGTCCTAAACCGTCAGCAGTACAATTCACAGCTTAATGTTCAATTTAAATTTATATTGCATCTATCAGCACAAATCATACATTCAACAGATCCGTGTGTCAGCCACAGACATAAATTGGAAGGATAAGGTTCAGTTTTACACATCCAAAGCACCAAAAGCAATGTACATAACAGTTCTCAACAACAACAAAAGATAAATTGTTCAACTTGCAAGGACAAGCTTCAGTTTTGGACATCCAAAGCACTACAAGCAAAATACATCACAGTTCACAACAACAGGACATAACCTGGCTCTAAAGTCTATTGCAACTACCAAAATGCTACTGTGTTACCAACACCACCATTAGTTCTAAAGTCTTGTTACCATGCTCTAAGTCAACAAAAGGCACTGCCAAGGTTACCACCACCACCACCACCTTTCGTTCTAAGTCTCGCTTTCACGGTTGTTGGAGCTAGTGTTGCCACCACCAACACTAACGTTGTTGGTGCGAAGGTTACTTGCGCCGATGGCCTGGTCGCTGATATTCCCACTGGAGTTGTCACCACCGCCATTTCCACCCGAATCACCATCACCAGTGTTATCATTGAGTGCTTGGGATCCAATATGAGATGAATTAGTGGTCCCCTACATCAGATTATTTATTTAGACAAACCAGGAGAGCTTATGAAGTAGTTTCTTTAAAAGCAAACTAGCAATAGCTTCTCAATTAAAGGTTGCACTAAACCATCAGGTAGAAAATATAAATGATTATAATACCACATGGCCTTTTGTGAGTAAACCATCAACACATTCAGTTTGGACAGATTTAACTAATTGAGAGTGACCAAATTGAGATCCTAGAAAAATAGAATGAATCATGGTGTAAATTCACTGATTTGGAACTACATGTACATGTAGGAATCAAGGTGCACTCATGCAGGCATATCTTGACATGTTTTTGGGGGAAATGAGACAAAATCTGCATAAAGCACCTTACCAATCAATAAGATCTAAGATATTCATGCTATGGCCTGACACAAAATTCAACATGAGGCCACTTCCTCACTGGTGCATTCCTTGTTTGCATTCTGACATTTCAAAGTATATTAGTTCTGATTTGCAATGGCTACTCAAATAACATAATACTCTTTATTTGCAATGGTTGGCTGACCTTCAGTTTGATAAATACTTTTAGGAAGTAATGTACTTACATGTGGTTGGGAACTTGCTCCTTGGCGTAGCTCCGCTGGTAGTTCTTTTCCCAGCTCCTTATAAAGGGCTTATGAACAAGTATGCAGCATTACAATAGCTAATTTTTTCAACCACTAATTTGAAATATGTACACAAATTTGCAAGTACCAATAAGAGTCGTTCATGCATATCCACTTTATTTTGTAGGTTCTCATTATGTCGCTTCAGTTCTTCATTTTCTTGAACAGTTCGTCGATGTGATGCTGAAGTTGACGGCCTCAATTTCTTTTCTCTAGCCGTTGAGATAACATCAGCCTTCTTAATTGCCCCATCCGCTATTGCTAGTCGCCCATGGGGAATGCCACCTGATGATTCATATAACATTTGCCCATCTAACTCTCGCTGCTCCCAATCATCAGGATGTGCGGCTCTAGCCAATTCACAGTAATCATCCTAGAACAATAGAAATTTTAACTTGTATACATGCATGTAGAACAAGTACTTAGTGATAAGAAGATAAGCAAGAACATACGACGCGTTTTTTTGCCTTCCCGCGGAGGGTCGAACCAGTGCTACCACTGCCATTCCAATTCTTGAATCCGGATTTCATTGCAGCATATGTATTCAGTGTGGTAGCCTTCTCAGGTCCATATTTCTCTCCCTACAAGACCATAAAAATGAAATAAAACATAACCGGAAACAATTTACGAAAAATCTCATACAAGTGTGACATACCAGAATTTGTCGAGCCTCCACAAATGGTAGTGAACCTCCCCAATTTTGAGCAACATCTTCATTCTTGAAGCGGGATTCCTGCCCTCTCTTCCTTAAAGACTTGAACTTTTTTGAGCACCAATAAGCACAAAGATGAGGCCATGCATGTTCCTTAAACCATGGTATTCTGCCTTCCAAGTATTGGTCATATTCAAGTTCTTTTGAACATGCCAATGTGTCATCAAGCCGCTCTCCTTGTTTCTCATAGTACAACTTCACAGCATCCACACGAAGTTGATACATCATGTCCCTCACTTTTTTCATTGCATAGTTGTCCAACACACGATCAGCGTCATCCTCCACCTTGTCTGGATCTTCTTCATCTTTCACATGGACCTCAAACAAGTTCTACAAGTTTGCAAATTTTCATGTCAAATATGTATGTGCAATACAAATTTTCAAATTAACTCCCAAGTACTTGGAACTTACCCAAAACACTTGCTTCACACGATCTGCAGCTGTCTGCCCCTTATCATCTAGAGTGTCATCATCATAATAATCAGACCACTCCAAAGCTAGGCGGGTATTAATGACAACATCACCTTCTTTCTTCTCAATTATGCCTGGGTGTTCTCGTTTAAGAATGATTCCAAGTTGCATATTATACTTGTAGTGCTTGGAGTTAGGGTTAGCATATTTAAATTGCCTAAACAACAAGGTAAGCACCATTAACTGAGAGGATGATAATAAGTGTCAAGCATAAAACTAAGCACATGTTAAGAAACAACCATACCTGTCACCTTCCGGTTCAAGGCTAACTCTGTGACCACCTGGAGGCACTCTTAGTTCTGTTGTGGCCCTCCTTTTCCTCCCTCTTTGACGAGATGGGGGCTGCCTTGGGCTCACATCACTATTTTGAGATAAAGGACCAGTGGAGTTAACGCCATCAGATCGAGACCTTTGCGAGCTATCGTTGTTGGGGCTGCCTATACCAGCAAGAGTATTCTGGTTAGCACGGCTGCCACCGCGGCTAGTACGTCTGTGACGAAGCACAGCCATCTCCTGCACAAATTTACAAAGTTAGCCTTAAACCGTTTACAAAATTAGCACAGCAACAGTATTCTAGTTAGCACAGCCATCTTTGTAAACTTGCTAGTTTACAAAGCACAACCATGCAGTTTTAAACAAAATTAGCACATGAAACAGTTTAGTAAGCAAGTTTTAGCCATACTCCATAAATAAAACCAAGCAAACTAGCAAGTTTCAGTTGCACTCAGCATACAGGCACAAAATAGTACATAAAACACTCCAAGTTTTGGCTACAATCAGCATAGAAATTTAAACTAACAGAAAAATACTACAATTTCATGAGACTAGAAATCATTTTCATCATAAGATGGTATTGCAAACTCCTCCTCTTCATCTGATTCCTCCTCTTCATCTGATTCCACTTCGTCTTCATCTTGTTGACCTCCAACGCGCAGCTTCTCTAGAACTTCTAGTTCTTTTGGATCGGTGACCTCATCTGACACAAGTGAAGTTAGACTTTCTAGGCCAACTCCCAAGTCAATGACAAATTCACCTTCAAGCCCATCCTCTTGATAAAATAAGACATCATGTGTTGATCCTTGAGAAGGGTTGTCAGTTTCACTTGGAGGAATGTAGCCCAATGGAGAAACCCGGTATACAACTGACCATTCTTGTAGATCTGGTCTAGACTTACACGGGTATTCCAAATAATATACCTGAGTAACTTGAGCGGCCATTACAAATGGATCAAAATTAGAGAGGCTGGATGTGTGATTTATCTCTACCAATCCCAAGTTTTCAGTCCGCCTAACTCCAGTGGGAGTTGGATCAAACCAGCGACACTTAAATAAGACAAGCTCAAGTCCAAGGCTGCCTTCCCAAGTTATGTTGATTATGTCTTCAATTACACCATAATAATCAAGTGGGTTGTCATCTTCATCAAGCGCAGACACACACACTCCGGTATTGATTGTAGCTAATTTTAACTTCTCATACTTCTCTGAACGAAACCGATATCCGTTCACATCATAGATTCCATAGGTTTTAACTCGTGTACGAAACCCATAAGACATTTCACGTAAGGCATTGTGAATGCTTGATGACTTGGTGCACTGCAAGATATAGTTACTTATATTAGTTTGAGTTGATTTCAGAATTGCATTGCATATAGTTTCAAGTGGACAGGAGCCTTACTTTAGTTTTAAACCAGTCAAAAAAGTTAGGCCCATGATTTCTAGAACAGCCTGCTTTCCAGCCTTTTAATCTTAACTCACGACGTTGCTTCTCTGTAGGCACAACTCGACTGCTCCTCCATTGTTCCTTATCGAACTCTCTAAATAATAAAGTTTGTTCAGTTTATGAAATAGGTGTTACTGAATGGACAAGTAAGTTAAAGAACAAACGTACTCGAAGAAATCCTCCATCTCCGGGATGTTTGTCAATATGTACAAGAAAGCAGCCTTATACTCTTCTATTGAGAGCTCATAAGTTCCTTGAGGACTCATGCATCGGCCAGGGAATTGAAATATGCCAAGGTCGCACTTGGCTACAAATGTAGAGGCACCATCATCATAGCGAGGCACCTTGTTCCTAACTGACCGGGCATTGGGTTTGAAATACAACGAGAGAAAATTGGTAGCCTCCTCAACTAGATAAGCCTCAACAATGGAACCCTCAACTCGAGCCTTATTGCGTACTTTTGATTTAAGTTTCCCTATACATCTGTTAGTGCAGATAAAGTAATTATGAGAAAAAACAAAATTAGGACTCAACGTTTTATTAATACTAGACGAGCTTGAGAAGGAAGATGGATGATTACCTTTCATAGATATACATCCATCGAGCTAAAACAGGACCTCCTAGCCGAGCTTGATATGGAAGATGTATGATTAAATGTTGCATGGGATTGAAGAAACCAGGAGGGAATATCTTCTCCAATTTGCATACAAGCACAACAACATTCTCCTCAAGTGAGCTTACAGTATCCTTGCTAAGTTTTTTCGCACATAGCTGCCTATAGAAATAACTTAGCTTGGCCAGACACTTCCATATGTCCTCTGGAAGGAAGCCACGAAATGCAACAGGAAGTAGGCGTTCCATGAAGATATGGTAATCATGACTTTTGAGGCCGAAAATCTTTCTTTGCAGCAGGCTAACTCCCCGTCTGAAGCTTGATGCGTGCCCATCGGGGAACTTCAGCTCTTGGAACCATTTTAGAATGGTTATCACATCCTTCTTATCGATGACAAAAGGTGCTCTTGGCTTGTCCCACTTCCCATTGTCCTTCAATTTCAAGTGCATTGAAGGACGGTCGCAAATTTCAGCTAGATCTTTTCTTGCCTTCACATTATCTTTAGTTTTATCGGGAATGTCAAAGCATGTGTTAAATATAGCTTCAGCTACATTTTTTTCATTGTGCATCACATCGATGTTGTGTCGGAGCTTCAACTTTTTGAAGTATGGAAGTTGCCAAAAGCAACTTATGTGAGTCCAATTGTGCAATTTATTGTAATTGAAGGTGTCATCCACATGTGTGTACATGTGAGTTTCCACTTGCTCTCCTGTTAAACGCCTTGGAGGCCCTTCACACACCATTGTATCCTTTCTAAATGAATTGGCCTGGAATTTGAATTCATGGTCTGGAGGTAGAAAGCGCCTATGACAATCAAACCAGCTAGGCTTCCGCCCGTATTGGAGAGTAAATGCTTTGGAATCACTCAAGCATTCGGGGCATGCTAGCTTGCCATGGGTGCTCCACCCAGCGAACATACCAAAGGCAGGAAAGTCATGGACTGACCATAGAAATGCCGCTTTCATTGGAAAGTTTACCTTGCGATAAGCATCCCATGTTTCAACCCCCGCCCACAATTGCATCAGTTCATCAGCTAAAGGTTGCATTAGGACACTCAAATTCTTTCCAGGATGTTCAGGACCAGGGATAACAAGGCTAAGGAATATATACTCTGGTTTCAAGAGAATCCCAGGTGGAAGGTTTAATGGAGCTACAAAAATAGGCCAACAAGTATATGGAGCAGCATTCAGCTTGTATGGTGTAAAACCATCAGTGGCTATGACAAGACGGACATTTCTACGATCTACTGCAAATTCTGGGAAGTCCTCGTCAAACCCTTGCCAAGCTTCACCATCACATGGGTGGACCATCTTATCAGAATTGGAACGACTGTGCGACTGCATATGTTTTGCTGTCTCCTCGTGTGCATACAACCTCTGTAGTCTATCTTTAAGAGGGAGGTATCGCAACACTTTACGTGGGACTTTATTCTGGCCTTCCTCGTAGCGAGATGTATTGCAGATGTCACACTTCTCTTTATGCTCATTATCTTTATAGTACAACATGCAGTTGTTCTTACACACATCAATCTTGACATAAGGCATACCAAGGCCTTCTAAGAGTTTCTTAGATTGGTAGAAATCCTTGGACAAGTTAGCATCCGGAGGCATAAGTTCATGGATGATTTGTAACACATCATCATAGTGTGCAATTGACATATTATACTGAGATTTCATTGCTAGCAAACGGGCTACTGCAGAAAGACGCGAGTGTGTTGTGTTCTCATGGACAATTTCATTAGCACTGCTAACCATCCTATAGAAAGCCTTGGCAGAGGAGGTTGGTTCTTCATCAATTGGTGGAGGACAGTTGCCACCTAGGTCAACTAACATATTATCCATTCGGTCAACAATTCGGTCAATTTCATCATGCCTCGCACAATCTGCGGCAGAGGCAGATCCGTCGTGCCTAGGAACATACTTCTCACCATGTTCTGTCCACGTTTCATAGTTTTCCCTAAACCCCTTTTTATACAAGTGTTCCTCTACCTCATCCCTACTGCGCTTAACATAATTACGACACTTGGCACATGGACACTTGATTTTACCACCTTCAGCAATGCCGGGATAAGAGAATGCATGGTCTAGAAATCTGTTGGTTTGTTCAAGCCATAGGTTAGAAGGAATTTGACCAAACTGCCAACCACTATACATCCATGCACGATCTGTCATTTAACAAATTCTGTGTTGAAAATGGAACATATCAGCTATTTGATTATTTAAGCTCAAAACATCATTCTTAAGATGAGCTATTTAGCAGCAGCAATACACATATAGCAATTGGAAGAAAACAGATGTACACATAAGATAAAAATTTAAAGCTGAAAGTTTAATGCTTACCAAAGGCTTGCTGAAATAGTGAAAAATGTGGAGTCACCAAGCTGGCTAACAAACTCCCAAAGTCCACTAGGAGATCCAAGATCTAATCCTATTACACACAGCATAACAATTTAAGACAATTAGCATAAGGATAGTAGGAAATGAAAAAGAAATGAGCTCAAACAACAATCGCAACAGCAAAATAATGAAAACCTTTGGTAAGTATTATAGGACCAGAAAAAAAGACATGCAGTACTATCCATTACCAGAAAACAAGACATGCATAGGCTATATTTGAGAAATCGGTCAAATATTAAACGATCAAGCATGCAGTACTATCCAGCGAATAGGACGGAGGGGGCGGACGAGAGGTTGGAGGAGGCGAGGGATTTGGGGGCGCAGCCGACGGCGAGGGATTTGGGGGCGCAGCTGACGGCGAGGGATTTGGGGGCGCAGCCGACGGCGAGGGATTTGGTGGCGCAGCCGACGGCGAGGGATTTGGGGGCGCAGCCGACGGCGAGGGATTTGGGGGCGCAGCCAGCCGCCGGCTGCTGGAGAGAGAGCTCGGTTGGGGGCTGAAGAGAGAGCTCGGTTGGGGGCTGAAGAGAGAGCTCGGTGAGTGAGCTAGGTTGGACCAATGCCGCGCGATGACGGGCCCGAATTGGCAAAGCGGCTATTTTGGCGTGCATAGCTGAATCTGTGGCGCCAAATGGGCTAATCCTGTGGGCCGAGCGCGGACCGACAGGTATATTGTTACTCCTGTGCGTTCGCTGGTCAGCGCACAGGAAAACTTGATGTATTCCTGGCGTGGAGTTGCGGCCGACAGTAGAAGCCCATTTTCCTGTGCACTAGTGCGGGCCCGACAGCAAAATAAATGGCGCACAGAAATATTTCGGTTTCTGGTAGTGATCATCCTCTCTCCTCGTTGTCTTGAATGTCGATCTCCTCTCTCTATGTAGGGGAATCTTGGTTCCGAAGCAAAATAATATTAATCACATGACTAGGCAGCATCATATAGTTCGTAGAATTAAAATGGTTGGCAGGGGCGGTCTTGACAAATTGGAGGCCCTAGGGCAAAAAATAACTAAGGGCCTTCATTCAAACAAAAACACTTTATATACTTTATATTTCAATCCATAGATAATACCCATCGCATCAAATAAATTGATGGTCTATAAGCTTTAAAAGTACTTTCTAAATATGACATTTTGGACACAGTTGCAGTCAAATTTTAAAATTTTAACTACCAATATCTTTTTAAATACCTTTGTTGGGTATCTAAAATCATGATATTATAGTCTTTTGGGGGTTTTCATAAATATATTCTAACAGAAACTACTGATTAGAGTTATATTCATCGACTCTAAATATCATGTTTCTATGAACTGCGGGGAGTACGTCACAAAACACAAACCAATGGGATAACATCTCAAATCTAATGAAGGTATTTGTAACGAAGTGTCACATTTTACCAGTTTAATTTTTTCATAGCACAGTTTAGGTAAATTTTGCGATGGGGTGGTTCTGACAGGTAGGCTGTTGTTGTCAAGCCAAACTCAGGAATAAACCAAAATGTAGCACTCTCATCCATTAATGGCAGCTACCTGTGGAAACAACCAGAGCAAGCGCAGCAGCCATGCTGTTTCGAGTGAAGGAGAGAAGGTTTTTCAGTAAAAGAGGAAAACTGGACGATGAGAAGAAATGTGAAATTTTTCCAAAAAAGAAGAAGAGTACGTGAAGAGCTACTGTCTCGGGAGCTAGCGACGGGAGTCGCTCTTGCTGGAAGCGAGTGAAGCGCGTTGAGAACTTTGGCTGGGCCTTTCATCATTTAGCTCATTAGCTGTTAATTTCCTTGTTTGTTGCTTCGGCGTTTGGGCTACGTAAACTCCATGCAGCTGACAAATATCAGTATCAAGTATGCATGCATAGGAAGGGCTGGGACGACCCCTACTGGCCCGGGGCGGTTGCTCTGTCTGCTCGGACTCAGGACCGGTACTGATGGTTGCACTCCGAGAAACGAAATTTCCTAATAATTAGGTAGATCTGCACGTGCTGTAGTAATAAGTCATTGTACATAAATTTGAGCAACATAAAGATCAAGGAGTGTAAGTGAAGATGTTGTGGTTTTATCAGTGATACAGATGCCTCGTCAAATCCATATACCCCCGCAAGATATCCCAATGATCTGATGCCAGCCTATAGAGCAAACTGATACATCTTCTTTCTCCTAGAAGCTCGAAGCTCAAAATTAGAGGTTTGACCACCAGTGACGTCTGGCTAGGGCCCACATTGAGGTAGAGGGGCTAGTGGTGTACCCAGGTTACAGCTAGCCTATAGGTTGAGCAGGAGCTGCCCTACAAAGCCCTACTGTGAGATCTTTGTATGATATCACATCGGTTATCGCTGCTTCCAGATGTGTGTACGCAGAGTCATCACTAGCCGATATATCAAGCGTTCTTTCGCATTAAGCTAAAACCCAAAGACTTACGCTACCCTATGTGGCAGAGGTGCTGAAGGAGGAAGAAAATACTATCACTAGTTTTGTCATAAAATATATCTATTATATACTAAAAGTAGAATATAATTAAAAAAAATAGCTAGAAATTCTCACAAAAAGTAAAACATCCGATCGTTAATCTGGTGGACCCTTTAATTATTAGTAGACCACAACCGATAGATCTTCATAACTGTACCTAAATAGATCACAACCGATAGATCTTCATAACTGTACCTAAACAGATCACAGCCGATAGATCTTCATAACTACACCTAAACAGATCACGACCGATAGAGCTTCATAACTGCACCTAAACAAATCACATCTGATAGATCATCATAACTGTATCTAAATAGACGGCTCGATATAACGACTAGCAGGCCGGCTTATAAATGTACCTAAATAGATGACTCAGTATAGGTCAACTCGCAATTTGAACTTTTATTTCTGTACTAATCTAATATCATGCGTACAGGTAAAAAATAAAGATAATTAAAAATATTTACTACGCAATTAGTACTGATCTAATATCACACATGTAGGTAAAAAAATAAAGATAACCAAAACGTTTCCCACGCAATCAGTATTGATTTAATATCACGCGTACAAGTAAAACAATAAAGATAATTAAACAAATCACATCCGATAGATCATCATAACTGCACCTAAATAGATGGCTCGGTACAATGCCTAACAGGCCGGCTCGCGAATTGAATTTTTATTTCTCGTACTGATATAATATCATATGTACAGGTAAAAAATATAAAGATAATTAAAAACGTTTCCTATGCAATTGCGTGGGACACTGTGCTAGTTTTTATAATATTATAATTTTAATTTGTTAATAAATTTATATAAAAATAACAGTCAAAATTGGAAGTTGAAGAAGATTATGCCAGTGTATAAAACATCATTATTTACAAACGGAAAGAGTGCAAATTAAGAGAGAAACAAAATAGGGTTAACCAGGACATTAATGTAGACCGGCCTATAGCTCGAGCTTGCTCATATATTACACTAGTGGGTTCATTCAAGTTTCCAGGAACATTCTGGTGCCACTGGCTACCTAGCTAGCTGTATTCACTCTAGAATAATTACCTTTCCCGTGTGTTAAACACAGTACGAAAAGCAGAGGGGTAGTACATGGCTCTGAATTACTCATAGACTAAAAGATGAGTACCGCTGACGTGAACATGCAACAGAATGATCAATTCTTGTCGGCCTTTTGTTGTCTCGTCACTTTTTTGCGACCACCGTTAACTCCATTTTAGACAAAGTGTCTAGCTTTCGATTCAAAATCACAAGCGGGAAATGATGCAGAAAGCACATGCATCACATTCGTTAGCGTTGAGCTGGCTACGTATGTACGTACCTAAAGTAACCAGCCATGCAGCGATCGAGCAACTTGAATGGTTGACACACATGTCGATCGTCTTTAATTTTCCTGCTACATATATATCAGCCAAAATCCTAGGTGCACTAGATAGGAGGTTAAGAGGGTAATGACCGTTTGGGAGGAGCAATGATATCGGACCGACTTTCCATCCAAAGCTTGGCCATTCTTCTTTCGGAGTCTTCCTGTAGTATGATGAACATCATAGGAATGGCATGGCTGCCAACATCTCTAATGACAATATATATTTAGTGTCTAACTGGCATTGACCGTAAGATTTTATTTAATGGACCAGATTTCATATCCCTTCATGTATAAGCCTCCCAACACTAATTCCTCCCATCACTCCCGTCATAGCCGCTTGTCTCTCCTTTAATTCCGGTGGCTACAACCATCAGATCAAGCCATATTTCTCTAAACCCCATCAGCTTTATTGAACCCCCACCTTAACCTCTAACCCTCCACGTCGCCTATGCCTCCGGCTTTTACTCCACGTCGCTTCTGCCGGCACTGTCGCCTCCGTATATCGTTGCTGCCTCCAGCTCACCACCGCCGAGCAGGAAGAAAAAAGCAAAAGAAGAAGATTTTGCTGAGAAAATTTAACTGCAACTTAGAGCGAATTGAAGATCAGTTGATCGCTAACCGTTAGCAAATCCATATCTATTTATAAAATTTATCATACCTAAAGTTTTCTTATTTTTCAAAAAGTATATAAGACATGTGTCGTTGTATTATCCAACCACGCAAATGTGCTCGCAAGTTGGCTATGCTACATACAACAGCGATGCATGGGGCTGGCTCCACTATGCAATGCGAGGGAGGAGCGAGCTCAGCATGGGATGAGTTGCTGCGGATCCATGGGAAGCAAATCCTCAGCTCCTCTGTCTAGTCCCCATCGCCCCCGGTCATTTTCTTTCATACAGCTTACTTCTCCATTTCTAGGGTTCCTAATCTATCGTGCAAGCATGTGCTTTGCATGTTTTTGTTTCCCACAGAGACAGAGAGAGAGAGAGAGAGGGCAGGGCGAGGCCGGGCGGGGCGGGCGGGGGGGGTGCATCTGCATGGATATGGATGCATGCATGCGGTCATAAATCTGGGTGATGGCACATGGCGGAGTACCATGAGGTTAAGAGCTTGCTTTTCTGGTGTAATGTTAAGATCACTTCTGCCATGTCAACTCAGGATCGTCTGGTTCTCGAAGAAAATAAAAATAAACTCAGGATCCTCCAAGGTGCTGGCGCACGATTGTCCGCCGGAATCTCCTGAAATAATAATTTTCAGAAAATAAATAATTTCCCAAAAATTGGAGATACATTGTGGAAAGTGTGAACTTGCAAATTTTAGGCTTAAACCAAAAGTATGTCTATTTATGTGTTCTAGAAGAAAAGAGAAACAAGGGAGGGGAGACTAAAATGAACATCATAAGTGTACATAATTTGTATTCTTTACACAACACACACATGCAGGTTCACACAATTCATCTAACAATCTACATTTATAATTTTGTTCGAAGTTGTTTGGAATGCACAACATAATTTCCAAGGATGGTGTCACATAAGCTTATATGGTATTAATGGTGCAATTTTGTTTTTCTAAAAGACTAGCATGATAGGAGGAGCTACCTCATCATTATAAATCGTGTTCTACCTCTATCCACAACCGATATAGATCTAAACTTAACAAATCTCTCCCTCACACATTAGTCATACTTAGACCTGCTTAGAGTAGCGTTCCAACCTACCAACCAAGACCGGTAATGTGAGCTTCTTGAGATCTATATCCGGACACCTAAGTTCTGATACCACTCGTTGCACAATCTCGAGCTCGCTAAACTAGCATTCCAACCCCCATTGCATCCTAGGCCCAACCACAGAGCAATATAAACTTATAAAAGGTCTTAGGTCCCCTCTCTCTAAAAGATTAGTTTGATAAGAGGAAATTATCATTACCCTCATAAGTCATACTCTACCTTTTTCGTAAACTAGTATAATGCCCGTGTGTTGCTACGGATTAAAGAAAATATACTATATGTTTAAGAAGATTATACTACCATTTATGTTATATTAGACCATTCACACCAGCTCTCATCTCAACCGTTTCTGTTGGGTCCAAATGGTGGTCTGCTCCAAGATGAACGGACCACCATCATCAATTGACATCTTTATAAGAGTAAAGATGATGAAGGATTAAACCCAACAGAAGGTGTGATTTGGCTGCCATATGGTGAAAACTAGGCAGTCACGGTGGCAAAAATGGAGGATAAAAACCAGGTTAGGGAGTTAAATAAAACGATATTTGTATGTATTATTTGGGAATCGGCTGGAGAAAAGTTAACTTTTGACTTCAAATTACCAAGCTCCCAAATAATGCTTCTGAAATTAGTAAACCTCTCCCAGAAAATTTATTACTATCTAACAAACATCCAAACAATTTGTGATAAAAGAGGACAAAACTCATAAACTATCATGGATATATAGGAAAATAGAAGAAAAATAGGTGCGAAGATAGCAATCTAGCCAGTTCTAGACTACTTGTGTTATTATAAAGCATGGTACTTCTAGACAACATCCTTAGGGACCAGGCCGCAGTTTGTGAACAAGATGTACTGTGCATGCATATGCAAGGCTCTGCCGGTCTGCCCATAGCTTGGAGCTAGCATCCATGCGAGGAGACTCTTGTGCTTGTTCTTTCACCAGAAATGGCGCCCTGGGTGCAACCCATGTCAGTGTGACTCGTGGGCCCAACGTTCCAAAGACAAAACCACGAGCTACATGCAACAGTGTTTTCACTAGATAAATACACACATATGCTGCTGAGAGAAGCATGGACGTTGCATGTCTCCTGCACGTGCCTAGTGCAAACCATCGTACAGGTGCAATCAAATATGCAAACTACTTTGGTTTAGCACTATTTTTTTAATGAACGTTCATAACTGAATCAATTAAAAGTTCCAAAAATATTTAGCATAGATTATTGTGTTTGCAAAATCTTATAGTTTAAACGCGGAACATGTTACGAGAGACAAAAAAACTTGACTGCATACTAAGAACTTGAGTACATATGTCCGCACAGTTTTCCAATTCCACAGCCTGTTTAGTTCAGGATTAAATGGTGAATTAGAGATTTAACCTCTCTAAACATTATTGGGTTAGGTGAGGCTAAGTTAACCCAAGCAAAGACACTTAAACTTTCTAACACAGGATTAATAAACTAACACATTAAAAAGGTAGAATAACTTAACCCAATATAACTAATTCTTCTAAATTTATTTTTTCTATTCCTACCTCCTAATCTAGCCAAACAAGAATTTGAGTTACTCCAGTTAGTTGTCAAACATAAAATTAAAGTTAAGCAAATCCATGCGGGTAAATGTTAGCTAACCTAGTTTCTTTGCGCGTATTCTATTTCCTGGAGCGTCCAAAACAAACCCTAAAAGTTCACAATAACACAAAAAGATTTATGAGAATAATACAGGTGTCGTTCCCTATAAAAATACTTGGTTACGTCTAAAACGGTTTTGGTAATCTCAACATATAATAAATCTGACTGCAAAATATGACGTTGGAGATCGAGTGCCAAGCCATTATATTTTCTCAATACCGTTTGATTCCAGACCCAACGGATACAAATGCAACTCCGACGACATTAAACAAGCAAGTAATATTGTGGGAAATTAAACAAGCAAGTAGATCGATCTACGTATCCTCCATTTTCGCGTGCTTAGATATTATAAGGGAGGAAACTAATGTCACACACTAATCCCGCCATAACCTCGTACGTGAGTAAAAGCAGTTTGCATGTCAATCATAGTCTGCACTACTTGATAGATGTCCGGAGATGAACACTGGCAAAAAAGACATTTGCTACGCGCATGATAAACGGCAGTCGCTGCCAAATGCATGCCGCGTGGGCCATGCATCAACGTACGTAACGACGTAGTGACATGACTACGCTGCCGCACGTTACTCTCATAGCATATGCTTCTCTCTCTCTCTCTCTCTCTCTAGGTTCAGGCAGCAGGCTCGGACTGTACAGATAGAGACAGAGGGACAAATATAGTTGCACTGTGGTCCATGCATGCATATGCTGCTAATTTTTCTGAAACGTACGTGGTGATCGATCGATCGAGCTGCATGCATGCTGGCTAGCTAGGTCTCTCTGCATAAAGCGACTATCGAGCACTGTGCATAGGAGCACGGCGTACGATGCAGAGACTGATGAACTGATCGATGAGAAACACAAACACAAAACTGCAGATCAGCTAGCTACCCGCACACACTCACAGGCTTCATTTCATGCGTATGCATGCATGTATGCGCAGCGCACTGTGCAACGCAGACGGGATGTCTGTTCCTTTGATAAAAGAAAGGGAACAAACCTGTATGCTATGCATGTGTACGTGCGTACGTGTGTACCTACTGCGTACGTATGTGCATGCATGTAGTAGTACAATATATATGTAACGTACCCCCTCCATGCAAACTTTTCTGATAGATAGCTAGGTTGCACTGTAACATCCCGTGAGTTCATTGCATTGAGTTGAGCTGTACTACGACCATACGGTCAGAAATCAACAGCCACGTACATGTCGACAAAGTGCGACGTCTATGTTTCCTTTTTCTATGTATATGTACATGTGAACTGTAGCATGGAAGCAAGTAAGGTAGAGAGGAAATGACGAACAGAAGAGAGGTCATGCATGCATGATGCATGTCTACACGAGCTACTACTACTACTACTAAGTAGTGTGAGTATTAATACAAGAACAAATGATTGTTGCATTGAAGAGAATACACACTCGCACAGAGCATGATTTTGTGCTGGGCGTGCAAGGCGCCGGCCGGCGCACACTTTGAGGCCGCGCCTTGGTCGGTCGGTCGGTCGGTCAGTCAGTCGCCGCTCGATCAGCCGCTGCACGTCCCGCTCCGGCCAATCCCGTCGCGCCACAAACGTCGGCACGCACACCCCATCGTTTCCATGCATGCGACGTGCACAGGCCACGACCATCGCATGCATAGCCGCAGGCTACTCGGCACCATGCGTGCAGATGCAGTGCAGGCGCCCTCTCTCTCTCTCTCTCTCTCTCTCTCTAACCTAGCAAAGTGATCCCTTTGATCTGCATCTCCATGTGCACCCTCCCTCTCCATCTAGAGAGAGAGATTGCAATGGAGAGAGAGAACAGAGAAGAGAGAGAGAGAGAGAGAGAGAGAGAGAGAGAGAGAGAGAGGGGAGTAGAGGAGGTGGTAGCGTGTAGCTTAGCTAGCTTTGGCAGAAGAGGGCAGGGGAGGGGGGGCAGTACGTACTGTAAAAGCAAAGGGGTAAAGAAAGGTGAAGGGTGGGAGGCCGTGACCAAGGCTATTTCCAGCTCTCTCCCTCCTATAGGCGCCAAGTGAGTGCCGCAGCCAAAAGCTGCCTCCCTTCCCCCATGCATGGCGTGGCATGGTTACCCCTCCCTCGGAACCCCTAACTCAAGACTTTGGCTCCTTCCGCTGCCCTTGCATATGCTCAAATGTAAAGAAAAGTAGTATATGCATGCATCTGTCGACAACCCCACTCTAAACTGCACACTACATGTACCAAGATGTACAAAATAAAGTTGCATGGTATATCTGTACCCTACTATATATACACATGCATACACAAGAGTTCGCATGCTCCTTTTTAATTCACCCACATATTGCTTACTTTTGCTCAACGCTTGAGCAAAAGCTAATGATTAGGAATTTAGAAGCATACATGTATGCATGCTAGCTAGCTTTGTATAGTAGAAGTACATAAGGCTTTAGCTCTACCCTTTGGAGTACAAAAGGATGTGTGAGTATATAACAGCTAGCTAGGCTGACAGGAAGTTGCTAGGGAGAGGAATTGATTCTTTCTTACCACACTTGATGAGTAGTTGAGTTTGCATATATATGTGAAAAGACATGCAGGAAAAAGGGCCTGGCTGGCTAGGAGCCGATCGAGGAAAAGATCAGAAATGGGGCTCAGCACCATGAGTCACACTGGGGGACATGACGAGTCGCCCATGAGGGAAAGCACAAAAGAGAAGCGTCCGAGAGATTGATGAGTCGAGTGTTGTGGTAAAACCAGTAGCTAGCCAGTAATGTGTATCTGCACGACATACTCTCTCTCTCTCTCTAATTCTCTCTCTAGCTCTTTTGTACTCGATCTTGACATGCACGAGACATGATGAAACAGTGGTAGAACTTTGGACACAGATAAACACCAAAAGACAGATACAAGAAATGACCATGCCACCGTACATATCTCTGTCTCTCTGTCTCTCTCTCTCTCTCCCAAGCTCGATCGGTATAACTCTGACCGTACTTGTACTACGACACTTCTTCCTGCGACACACACACGTCACTAATTAAGCTTGCACTAGGGTAGTAATACCTCGCCATGCAAACACCATGCACGTGCTGATCGATGCAAATTGGAACGGAAAGCAACTAATGAAAGGTGGTAGTAGTAGTTGACTAACTAGCTAAGAGAAAACGCAAAGCTAAACTAGATCAAGACCATGTCGCTGCCGCCGTTGTCTTCCTGCAGCAGGTCGCCGTCGTCGTGGTCGTCGTCGTCCTCCTCCTCATCGTCGACGGTGACGGACTCGACGATGTGCGGCGCGTGGCCGCCGCCGAAGGAGCGCACGTGGTCCTTGAGGGAGCGCTTGTGCTTGAAGTCAGAGCCGCAGACGCAGAACCAGAGCTTGCCGCAGTTCTTCTCGTGCGTGCGCCAGTCGCCGCGCACCGCGAACCGCTTGCCGCACCGGCGGCACGCGTAGGGGCGCGCCCCGTGCTTGCGCCGGTAGTGCGTCTGCAGAGTCCGGAAGTCCTTGAGCGGGCGCGCCCGCGGGTGGTCGATGTTGTTCCGGCAACCCTCCGCCGGGCAGTAGCACGGCAGCCGCATCAGCGACGGCGGCGGCGCCGTCCCCACCGTCACCGCCCCGCGTAGCGACTCGGACCCCTTCCGGTACTGCGACCCGTGCCCCCACATATGCATCTGCATCCAGGAGCTCCACACAAATCAGTAACAATCTAACTGTATGCACAATCGAGAGAACAATTAGGGCAAGTTGAATCATGTTCTCTGAAAGATTCTGTTACCTGCATGTTGTTGAAGCGGTTGAAGGTCTTGTTGCAGACGGCGCAGGAGAACTGCGTCGAGCCGACGAGGATCTCGGCGGCGGAGGGGATCCAGTACTGGCTGGGCACCTGCATGATCCCGCCCGCCGCGGCCGGCGCGACCGGCGCGGCAAAGCTCCCGCCGCACGGAGGGGCTATCGAGAGCGATATGGTAACGTTAGGGTCCTGCTCATGGAACAACAAGCCACCGCTGCCGCCGCCTTCACCGCTGCCATTGTGATGGCTTTGGTTGAACCAGGACGAAGACGCGGTGGAGTGCGCGGTGGCCATGGAGTGAGACGAGCACGCCGAGGAGGCGGCGGCGGCGGTGGCGGCGTCGTGGTGGTGGTGGTGGCCGGGAGGCCAGAGGGAGAGGAGGAGCATGGACTGGTCATCCTCCTCGTTGCTGCCGCCATGTCCATGGCCGTGGCCATGGGCGTGCTTGCTCGGAGGGGCGGCGGCGTTGTGGTGCTGGTGCTGGTACGGGAGCGGGTGCATGGCTCTATAGCTGCTGTGCATGGCTCTCTCTCTCCCGGCCCTGGTGTGTGAAAGATTCAGTGGAGGCTGGATGGGAAGGGTAGGGAGCAACAAGTGTTGGAGGAAGAGAGGGCTATGCTATAGCCTCCTGTCTGATTGCTGCTGGTCTGGAGGTATGCTATATATAGCTAGAGAGACAGACAGGGCTGCAGGGGCGTAGGTGTATAGTGATTGATTGGTGGGGGTGTGGGGGTGAGGAGTTGGGGGCTTCGCACGTGCAACATAGGTAAATACATTTCGTACTTACATACATACTTCTAACATACATGTAATGTTGGGTTGGGAGCTTTCATTTCTTTCCCTTCCTTTCTTTTTCTTTCCTCTTCCTCGTTTCTTCTTTCCTCTTCACCCCCACCACCGCATTCTCTCTCCTCGACTCCACCAGCTTAGCCGGCTAGAGCAGAGGGAAAGGGGGTCCAGTTCCACTACTATGCTGTAGATATATGTAGCTTGGGGATAGATGCCTTAGAGCTGTTTGGCTTTATACCAGTTTTTCCTTCCAATAATCTGGCGACATTTGGAGCAGCTCTCTCGATCCCCCATTCCTCCTCTCATTCCCCTAGTCAGCTTCATCTCGATGGAGTCGAGTCGGAGGTGACAAAGGATGTGGCGGACAAAGCCCATGCCAAGACCACTCTCTTTGGCAGATCTGGATCTAGAGGTGGAAGCGCCTTAGCTTTTATGCTCAGGTGAAATCCTTCCTCCTAGGTCTTTTGTGTTTTTTTCTTCTTTCCTCTTTGGTTCCTATGGAAGTTCAAGTGCTCGTCTTGTGCTACTCCTCCTCCTATCCCTTTCTTTTCCCCTAATGAATCCTCTTGGTAGTCCAATCTGCTGCTAGCCTTGCTCCTTTATGCATCTTCTAGCCAACAACTTGTTTGTCCTTGTCTTGGTCGCTTGGCACTCGTAGCAGGGTGGTAGGGAGCCGCGCATGACATCAACTCTTATCGATGGCATCGACTCACCCGTTTGCCTGCTCGAGCCAATTTAACCTCCATTGCGGAGGCCCACTATGTGGTTTGTAGCCCGAGTGGACGATCGGCAAAGCCAACGGCGAAGCTTTAGTGGCTACTCGGCGACTACAACCCGTCTAGCATGGTCGATTCAATGAGCTTCATGGTTGGACCTTCCATTCCACAATGGAGTGCGGTGCCATGCAACGCACTAGGCTACCACTCTAGGGGCTCCCAGAATACAATATTCTCCACCACCTCGACACCCCAAAGCCTCAAGTCGGGTTAACAACTAGCACCGCTATATCAGAGGTGTCCGCATCAAGTGACCCCGTGCTTCTCGCAGTACGTCATGATCTACATCTGTCTAAGTCAAAATGCCTCTATCAACACCATGACATGCAGGAGAGGAAAGGTCAAGAAGCAGAACTCCACTAGTGAACACCGCTGCCAAGAATGATGTCGCTCCTATTGCAAACACTGTCGACATCATTACCTACAACCTCCATAGGTACAATGAGTCAGAGTATATAAACACTCAAATCTTTTCTCGTCAGGTAGGACCACTATGCCTATACCCATCACGCAAGTCATGAAGTTACCACTTTGTAGTTATGCTTACTTTATGATATAGAACGATATGTCGGTCCTTTATTTCAGTCACATTTATTTTTTGCAAATGGCTCCTATGTCAGTCAATGTTATGCAGTGTGATGAAGCTTGATGCGCAATACTATTGCAGTTACTGTCTAGTCAGTTATGATTGTGCCATGGTATTGTCCATGATTTTGAAAGTGTATTAGCTATCCTCCCCTATAAGGTCGAGTGCAACCTTCCTCCCTAATAGGTCAAGTTCAACTATCATCCCCGATGGGGTTGAGTACAACCTTCCTCCCGTACGAGGTCGAGTGTAACCATCCTCCTACGGGGTCGAGTGCAACCATAATCCTTCCCCAAGGGGTTGAGTGCAACCTTCCTCCCCTAACGGGTCGAGTGCAACCATCCTCCCCTATAGGGTTGAGTGCAACCATAATCCTCCCCCAAGGGGTTGAGGCAACAAACATCCTTATGGGGTCGAATGAAGTTTCTGAGGTAGTTCGCCGCAACCTCATGGCATGAAGTTTTTGAGGTAGGCCACCGCATCCTCATGGCATGAAGTTTTGGGGATGCCCGTCACATCCTCACCGCATGAACTTTTGAGGTAGCTTGCTATATGCTCACGGCATGAAGTTTTGAGGTAGCTCGCCACATCCTCATGGCACGAAGATGAACTAACTCTTTGCATTTATTTACTCCGTAACACCACGTGATCCTGATATAATTGAAAAAATGTCAAGTCTTGAAGATTTCACAAGCATATGATCAATGAAGGGTAGCTGCAGTGAGCGCGATTCTACACGCGACACGAAAAATCAAAAAATAGAGCTGTCATAATGCTGAAATTTTCAGCGAACCGTATGTCAAAATTGAACTTTTAAGGCATGTTATTGCCAAAATTTGTGAAAATGGCCAAGGGCCAAGAGCATGGTTTTATGCTATACGTGAAAAAAAAATGCAGTTGTGGTAATGCCAAAATTACCATGTGATAACTTTGAATCTTTAAGGCATGTCATAGCCAAAATGTGCAAAAATGGCCAAGAGCCACGAGCACGACTCTACATGTGATGCAAAAAATAAAAGTTATAGCTGTCGTAATCCTGAACCATGTGGTGACTTTGAATATTCAAGGCATGATATCGCCAGAATTTGCGAAACTGGCCAAAGGCCAAGAGCATGATTTTGTGGGTGATGTGAAAATAAAAAAATATAGACATTATAATGCTGAAGTTTCTAGCAAACCATGTGATGACTTTGAATCTCCGACACATGATGCCACCACAATGCAGAAAACTAGGCAAGTGCAAAATCAATTATTCCACATGCATCATGAGAAATGAAGAAATGGAGCCGTTGTAATGCCCAAAGTTTTGGTAGCAGCGTGTGCTTTGCGAGCAAACCATTTAAAAAACACAAACAGTGGAGCCAAACTTCACATATAAAAAAAAATAGATATGACAACACAAAAAGTAAAAGCCAAAAGTATAGTAGTTGACTACTGCCAAAAATTTCTTCAAATATATGACTAAGCAATCACAACTGTTTACACCAAGAATCCTTTGCTATGGTGCGGATCCTAGGTTTTGTAACGTCCCCAGTTTTGTAATACAGTTAATATAGAGGTTTGTGCATCTTTAGTATTTCATGTCATCATTTTCCTTCATCTGAATTGAGGGAAATTTCACACCTCAAGAAGTGATGACAATGCCCATAAAAGCTTAGACATTAATAGATGTCCTTCAAATTTTCTTTAGTGGATCATGAACATTTATAGGAATGAAGGTGACATTTAAAATATCCAAGAATATGTAAAACCCTAAATTAATAAAAAGGATAGATGAAAAGCATAGGGATTTTTCATTTTTGGGATCTCTTCAAAATCTATATATAAGCTCAACATAATATTTCTGAGCACCTAAAATTTTCCCATGTTTTTGGGATAAAGTTATAATATGCTTGTCATTAAAACCCAAAAAGAGGTTAAAACTAAAATTAAATATTAAGTGAAGAAAACAGATAGTAAAGTGGCCCTAGAAATTTTTTTACATGGTTCTAAATATTTCGAGAAGCACATGTAAAAACTTATAGAATATTTGAAGCTCATTTGATTTGATTTCAAAAATTAAACCTAAATTCAAAATGGAAAATAGAAATAAAGAAAAAGAGAAAAAGAAAAGCAAACCTCAGATTGGGTCAAAACTAGTCCAGCGGAGGCGCGCCCGCTAGCAAAGAAACGCTGACAGGCGGGACCCGCCTATTAGGTAATTCGTCCTTAGCGACAGTTGTGTGCCACGCGTATTAGCCTCATTCTTGTGCTAGTGCGCCAGCGGGTCTCGGTGATGCACCAAGCCCTCTTGGAGCATGGGCGTCCTGATTCGTGCATCGAGGGCGACAAATCACCCCTTGGGTTGAATCATCGTTGTCTGTCCTTTTTCAATTCCCACAGCTGTGTGTCGTCCTTATCTTCAATTGACTACACGGATAGATTCGGCGTTCTCTCCTTTTCTTACCAAAGAAGAATCACCTTTTCTCTTGTCCTGTTTCACCTAGAATGTGAGTGACATCCTTGCCGAAAAGCTTCACATAGTCAAGAAGGATCTTCTAACCAAAGAAATTGTCCAGAGTCATCGTGAATCAGCTCATCCATAGTCGTCTTCCCCGACTTCGGCCGCTAATTGCATGATTAAGAGCTAGTCGAGTCTTTACCAACCAGTTATCTTATTATCACATACTTAAACTTATCGAGTCGTGATCCTTCGGATGGTCTGATGAATTAGTATGTCATGGGTGGGTTACATGTGGTGTTATTTATAGACTATTGGGTAGTAATTAAAGAACTTGACTAATAATCATTGGGGCTTAGACGAGAGGTCATGGTTGGGAACATGATAGGTTGTCTCAACTTCCTGCAAGCTTGAGTTCTGATATACATTGACCCAGATTTACGAACTTGTACACAGGTAATATAATGGAACCACTCAAGACTAAATAATTTTCCTAGAATTAGTATATGAGTTGTTTTGGTTCATTGTTTTCATTTATCCTATAGTAAAAAAAATAATATGATGTGGTATCTCAATATAAGAGTGGGTGGGCACATAGTCTTCAAGAGACTAGAGATGTACCTCGATTTATAACTTATGGGACCGTGTCGGAGTTAAGGGCCGAACTGGTATACACGGACTAGCATGTAAGGGTGGTTCATAGCTAAGTCGAAAGCATTGACCTCATGAAGTGCACTAATTGCATGTCATTAGGAGTTGAAACTATTCGAATAGTCATATCCGTGGTTATGGACAACTTGATGATTACTTGCATCGAATTAGATAACTACAATGTTACTTTAAAATTGTCAACTTTAGTTTTGTTTAAAATAAAAAATATTTTTAAGGAAAGCTATCTCTCACGCACCTTAGAAAAAAAGAATGGCGTGCTAGTATACCGTAGTACACAAAGAAAGAAAGGATCAGGAAAAACTTTTATTAATCATTGAGAGTAAGAAATACATTTCTCAAGATTGTGCTCCGTGACCTACTAGCACGGCCAGCCTAACTGCAGTGATGTGGTCTTCTAGGTCCCAGGACCTTGTAAAGCTTCCGGTTGATTACCCCCACGGGTTGAACTGCCTCCAATTAAGTTGCCTGGACGTCGTACAGAGTCCGTGTCTGTCCTCGCCGTCTAGCCTCGTCGGTTTTCAACGTGGTAGTTGTTATGGTTGCTATAGCATGCATAGTTGCGTTTAGCTTGGACATCTTCACGATTCGGGGTGAGTGAGGACTGAGGAGTACGCCTCGTGGAAATAGTGTGTTTGACGGAGCCGGTACCGGTAGGCATCCTGCACGCGTATAGTCGCCTTGATAAGCCCTGGCTTCAGCGGACCTTCGTGACGGTGTCCCGTCGAGGTGTGGAAAATAGCGGACGGAAGGCCTGGCGGCCTAACATATCATGATCGCACCGTGCAGTTGGGCACCTTCTCGCGGCGGGCGTGAACCTCATATGCATGCATAGCCATGAGTAGGCCATATGCATCCATGGCCATGCACAAGCCACATGCACACGTAGCCATGTATGAACTACATGCATGGCTCATGCAGAGGCCAAGCTGCGTACGGCACGGCTTCAACGACTTCCCCAAGCGGCGAGCGTGGCGGCTTCGGCAATATCGACAGCGCGCGGCTCGGGTGGCCGGAGACAGCCGCGCGGGACAGCTCCGTCTGTCGCAGACAGCAGCACGGGTCCATCTTCACAGTAAGCGCACACGGCTCATTTTGGCTCCAGAGTCCAGACGACAGGCCGGACGCCGACGGCGGGTTATGACCATCTCGGCAAGGTGTCCGTGAGCTACACTCCGAGCGCCGCCGGTACAGTGGTGACCATCTCCGGCGGTGTGTAACGGCCGCGGATGGCCACGGGCGGCGCCTCCGCGAACTCCGGGACGTCAAGCCGACGGCACCTCTTCCGACGCTTGTGAGTAGTCCTTCTCAGCGGAGCCACCGTCTGACGAGACAACGAGTCTGCTGTATGCCAGATGTAGAGAGACAGGGATAGATGGGATGGGAGAGAGAAATGATGAATTAGCATTGATCTAACCATTG
The DNA here is from genome assembly GCA_019208055.1 of Stipa capillata. NCBI lineage: Eukaryota > Viridiplantae > Streptophyta > Magnoliopsida > Poales > Poaceae > Stipa > Stipa capillata. The sequence continues at coordinate 131,212 of JAGXJF010001075.1, forward strand.
GATAAGATGACCGCCATGTCTCGAAGTGTTAGCGAAGGCCTCACGAACGCCGATGTAGAGAGACAGGGATAGATGTGATGGGAGAGAGAAAGGATGAATTAGCATTGATCTAGCCATTAGGTAAGATGAAGGCCATGTCTTGAAGTGTTAGCGAAGGCCTTGCGAACGCGGGCCTTGATCTTCGTGTGCCTCCTCCTTCTGAGCACCGGCCTCCTGCCGATTCTTGATGCCTTGAGCGCGGAGCGTCGTCTTCAGCGTCCTCCTCCCGAACGCACGGCATGAGCTCTTCGATTCCTTCAACTTCTGGCTTCTGGCTTCTTTGTTGGATGCGTGTGTTGATTTTTTCCTGGATCTAGGTCTTTTCCGTGTACGCGTCGGTTCCTCGATCCTCCCCGGTCTGCTTGCCGAGAAGCACCACGCCTTATATAGATAGCAGCTAGGGTTGGGCACGCAGGAGATATCGGTCGATGCGCGCCGCCCGGAAGTTAGTTTGGCGATCGCGTCGTCGATGAGATATGCGGAGCCGTTCCAACTGAGCAGCTGATTAATCGATATCTCTTTTCATCCACGCGCACGTGATAGCCTTTATGCAGCGTCTAATCAATCAGATGGTTAATATACGTATATGTTTATGCATGTATTAGCTAGCCATGCACAATAATGCATGTACTTGATGGCTAAGTTGTTAGGCCCGACTACCAAAATATCAAAATATCGATCTCCTGATTGGTTAGTGCAAACACGACGATGAAACATCAGCGTCGTCGGCAGTCATACGGTGAATTTTCCGACATTTTTGTTCTGCATTGCGATTAGCGTTTAAATTCTAACGCATATCTTCTTATCTGATGGTGTCACCGCGCGGCACGCACGATGATGCACGCGCGCGTCGTTCTGGTTGACGAGGGTCCTGGACAGTTCGGGCTCCCTATCCATCTGTTTAAGTCAGATGCATTAAGACATCTCCAATATATATGATATTAATTTTCTCTTAGAGATATCAAGATTTTTATTGAGTTAAAGAAGAGAGAGAAAAAAAAGAGAAGGTTACCTTCCTTTGATGAAGGGATGATTCTTTTACACATAAGATATCATTATTTTCTCTATTGTACAATATATCTTCCCTTAGACCCATGTTTTCTAGTTTAATTTTTATCCTATATTCATGCATACATTAATTGCTAGAGATGGCATCAATGGATAACCTAATGTATAACATGTTTTTATTGTTATCTCTAAATGACATGGAAGACATAAAAGAAGGCTGCTTTCTCTACTGTTGAAGATGCACTTAATTCCTTGTAGTTTTGCACGTAGGCATCCACGAGCAATGCATGCATGCTCAAGTCAATCCTTGAGCAGCTTTTGGTTCTCCCATGTCACGCAATACTTCTTCGGCAATTTTTTCTTCTTCTCTTTACTTCCTTAAACAACGTCGTACACAAGTATTTATAACTTGCATGCACTTGCATGTATTGATCTTCCGTGATTGTTTAAACACGTAAAAATCCATCGAACAAATGCCCCCTACCGAGTGAGTTCGATCACACAGCTGATCGGGTTCGACTTGGTGAAAGTATTCCCCTGAACCAATTAGGCGCAAAATTTATTTTGCAGCCTTGGTTTAACTAGATTCTCTTGATTCTTCATCTGAAGGTCGTGGGGGTAGATCCTTCCACATCCATGTCCGCGGGGCAATTTGTTGGGGCCGTGTAGCAGCTACGGTGCTAGTCAACAAAACAGCCTCACTTCGTCTTCATTCCACAGCGGAATACCATGCCATGTCTTCAAGGGGTTTTATCAATCTAGTCGTGGCCACTTAGTTGTCGTGATGCCAACCGACTAGATCGAAGGGTTTCATAGATTCATGCTGGTCATACTAGCGCACTCTCCCACAAACTTGCAATGTTGATGTAAATGGGACGTCGGAAAGCCATTGACAACTTACTTTAACATGGACAGGGGACGTTTGATGTAGCCAATATTACGCCAAGGTGCAGTTAGCGTGTCGATGAAGCACTGGAAAGCCATTGACATCTTACTCCAATGTAGGTGATAAAATGCCAGAATGCCATCAGCGATGGGGACAGCTGAGGTAATAATAGTGTTGCCCCCATTGTTAGTGTCATTGGAGGCAGGGTGCCAAAATGCGGTTTGGCAATGTGGAAGGTTGAGGGATTGGTGCTGCCCCTAGTGCCCATGGTGTATGTCAATGTAGAGGATCGGGCGCTGGGATGTCATCGGTGACGTCGCGAACACACTGGTATTGCTGCCCATGGTGTCCATGGGGTATGTTGGTGTAGAAGATTGAACCGCCGGAATGCCATTGGTGACATCGTGGACACACATGTATTGTTGCTCCAGTGCTCTCCAGTGCCCATAGCATATGTTGGTGCAGACGATTAGACACCGGGATGCTGTCAATGATGTTGTGGACGCAGAGGTGATGATGCTGATGTGGGTCTGGGATAACCATCGGCAGTGTTCAGGACACCGGAGTGCCACCCTCTTTATAGAAATGCTTGGCGTAGCTGCTTCGGATTAAAAGAACAAAACAACAAGAAAAAACCAAGTAAAATAGGACAAAAGATAGAAAATAACACGAAGTTTGGTTTTGAGTTTTTTTTTGAAATATTGGCTTTCCTGTTGAACACTAGTTGTAGATGTGAAATCAAAAAAGGTTGTCCGAGAACTTAGTCATCGAGAATCATCGAAAGACCATGACGGTTGCAACTCAACAACTTTAATTCCTTCAGCTTCGACATGCTTCTGAGAGGCAGTAGAAGGTCATGCCCTAGTCCATCATGGCACCGAGTAGCACTACAGATCCACCATGCCCCCTGCACAATGTATCAAGAACCTAGAGACTTGGGTGAGATCAGATCAGGTAGATGGTTTGGGACAATGGCTGAAGAAATCGCATGCTTTTATTGAGGGTGGTGATGGCGACCCTCCGCTTCCTTTCAGTGGTTCCCTTACTGCTCAATATTCATTGGATTTTCTTTTTGGCATTTGTGAAGAATTTTTCTCTTTTGAGGACTGCTTGCACGTTCGACTTGAACGGCGTGGACATCACGAGATTGTTTCCTCTTTGGAGGATTTCTTGAACTTCTTGGGGTTTCTTCCATGTTTACCCAGGGACCCACCTTGCGAATTTGGAAGGTGGCCATCCACCTTTGTGGACTAAGAAACTCTCAGGCACTTTGCATGGAGCTTTGCTACCATGCCCTAGGGTTGCCAAGCGGCTCCGCACTGAATCCAACTTGTGTTGGGTCAGGTAGCCTTTTCATGATCTTCTCCTACAGTCCTTCCCTGGGGCGTGATTTCTCTGTGAACTTGATAAACGCCAGGAAACACGAGGGGCGTGGAGTCTCATTGCTCATAAGTGCCCAAATAATCTTCTCCATTGCCTCCGGAAGCATACACTTTGGTACGTGTCATGTATTGTGGGTGTAGGAGCCACTCCACTTGCAACATGACACATTGTGCCTCGTGAGACAAGTCTTGGGGCAGCCAAATCTTTGACCACAAGCATGGCATGACACGTGGAAAGCCATTTTGTTTGTTGGACTTTATAGTCCATTTAAAAAAAGAATGCATTATGGGTTTGATAGGCAACCGAAAATTCCCCTATGGAGAGGAAAGAAAGCAAGAAGAAAGAAAAAAAGGGACAGAAAGAGGCAAAACTTTAAGAAAAATACTTTTTCAAGAACATTCCTTTGATTGGAGGCATCGGTCGGGCTCCTTGCAGATCGACTAGCCAGAATGTGCCTTCGTCGTCGACTTGCTCGATGGCGTATGGGCCCTCCCATTTTGGCTCAAACTTTCCCTTTGTCTTGTGTGTGACTACAATGGGACACTGGATTACAAGGATCAACTCGCCATTCCTAAAGACTCATTGCTTGACGAGCTTGTCATAAGCTCTCAGCATGTTCTGGTGATAGAGCTCAAATTTTTGTAAGGCGTGGAGGCGCTCCTCTTCAAGGGCATCGAGCTCCTAGAATCACAATTGGGGTGGCTTGTGTTTTCTCATCTTGGGTAAGTTCTCCGCGAATGGCCACTAATAAAGAGGGTAGTTAGATCTCCAATGATGACGACTTCATTCCAATAGACAAGAACAAATGGGGTGGCTTGTGTTGGAGTATGGACTGTAACACAATGTGCCCATAGAGATTCGAAGAGATGGTCATGCATGTCTCCCTGATGTCTTGTCACCATCTTCTTGAGTATTTTGCTGAGGGTCTTGTTGAAGGCTTCAATCGCCCTGTTAGCTTGAGGGTAGTAGCCAATGGAGTAGTTCCTCTTGATCTTGTACTTTGCCATGAACTTGTGCATCTTGCTGGACTTGAAGCATCAACATTGTCGGAGGTGCAATATCCCAAAGCAATATATGATATGTCGCTCTAGGAAGTTGATGACGTTCTCGCTCTTCAACTCCCACAGCGGAACGGCTTCCGTTCACTTAGAGAAGTAGTCCGCCGCAGCAAGGATGAAGCGGTGCCCCCGTGAAGGAGGGTTGATGGGGCTGATGATGTCTATTCCTCAGGCGTTGAATGGCTAAGAGGGAATAGTTGGGTGTAGAGGAGCTAGTGGCCGGTGCTTGAAATCGCCATGAACTTGGCAGCCATGTCAAGACTTGGCTACCTTGAGGCAGTCCGCCATAATGTCGGGCCAATAGTATCTAACTAGCTGAATGTTGTGACACATCTTGGCCCCACTCTGGTGGCCACCATAGACCTCGTGGTGCACCTCCTGCAGGATTTGCTCATCTTCACCTCGATCAACACATCAAACAAGAACCTCCTATCCATAAGATCATTTGTACAAGAAGCCGGTCTTATAGACATAGAAAGGGAGTTGTTGTTGTAGTTCGCGGCTCTTGACTAGATAGTCGAGGAGGCTGTCATGCTTGAAGAAGTCGAGAAAGGGTTGAAGCCACTCGTCTTCCTCCACAACATTCATCATGATGGTGTCGACTTCATGCTCCTCCAGCATGAGCTCCAAGACAGCAGGAAGAAGCCACCTTTCTTCAACAATCACTTGTGCGAGCTTACCTTCTGGAAGAACCAGCGTTGCCTCAAGCTTCGCCAAGGCATCAGTAGGTGCATTCCTACTTCGTCGGAAATGGACAACTTCAAAATTTGAAATTTCTCCATGAACTTCTGGGCCATGATATAGTACAACACCATAGGCTTGCGGACTTCTTGCATGTCATTGACTTGACAGATGATCAGTTGGGAGTCACCATAGGCCTGTAATGAGTGCACCTCTATAGAGAGCGCCAGAAGTTCATGGTGATTGGAGCATTATTGGAGCATTCTTCCTTGAGGAGGGAGAATGAGTGGTACATCACCCCTCCTTCTGGAGTCCTGAACACCAATCCTGCACTTGCTCTCCACCTAGAGGTGCCGCTGGGGTCAGCCTCGTACAGGAAGCACCGTTGAAGTAGAGTTCCCATGGTGTGTCGAGCTCTCTGGTGAAAACCTCCTCATCTGGGAGGCTAGTGACAAGCTGGTCACTAGCTGGGAGTCGTCTGGGACTGGATGTGCTGCGAGGAGCTCCATCAAGGCTTGGCCTTTAACCGCCTTTTGTGGCATGAAGTTGATTTCGAATTCCATTCATGAGTAGTGCCCATTTTCCAAGTCGTGCCATAAGCACAAGCTAACTTAGCACATACCTTATAGGATTAGCTCTTGCTACGAGCTAAACTTGGTGCGCCAGCATGTAGTGTGCTTCTTCAAAGAGAATATCAATGCCAGGCATAACTTCGCTATTGGAGAGTAGTTATGCTCTGCACCCACCATGGTGCAGCTCAGGAAGTAGGCTGCGTTGTACATAGAGAATAAGGGAGGGAGCGCCCCTTCACCAGAGCTGCCAAGACAAGTGGAGTACGCAAGTACCTTTTGATGTTATCAAAGTCGCTTTGACACTTCTCATCCCACACGAACGGAGCTCCTTTCTTCATGACACTTGAGAAGGGTTAGATGCGTCCCAAGAGGTTAGAAATGAAATGGTAGAAGTATGCCAACTTCCCTTGCAAGGTCCTTGGCTCCTTGAGGTCAGTGACGGCATGTTGAGGATGGCCTTGATTATCTCACTGACACACACCACCTCGCAACCTCGAGCTCCTGCTGAGCCCGCCCACTTGTGCGCATGCGTTGTTTCATAGTCGTCCATGCATCTTGCCCACGGGCGCACCCTGCTACCGTAGCAACTCGCTTGCGAGTGAGAACCCCATCGCCATGCAACTCTCCATAAGATGCATGTTGTGCGCCAATGTTTGCAGCTGCAAAGTAGCGAGCGAGATGGCCCAACCCATCTTGCTTGTGTGCACATCCCGCCATATTGACACGGAGCATCTCACCCGTCGCTGGAGCCACGCACGTTGCTGCTCCGTTGCGCATTGTATCTCGAGCCCCGCTGCGCTGAACACCTCTGCTGGGTAGGGGGCACCTCACTGTCGTCACGCTCGGCTCCCCGCTGCCAAGACACCTTGCAGGCATGGCACTAGGCTCTATATTACCAAGATGCCTAGCCATTGTCTGCCTTTTTGCGGGTCACATGATTGCCACCGTCGGGTTTCCATCCGCCCACCACCTCATCCATGGGCTTGAGGGGCGCAACAATGTCACACCCTGGTTTTTCCAAACATGCATAACAGCATATTACCACATGTAGTTAGGGCATTCCCAGAATACATAGACTCAATACACCGGAACCCATCACACACACACCATATACGTGTATGAACCCGAACGCAACATATACACCGTATACGTCGATACAACCACGACACTCTACAACCGACCAGTCCTAAACCAAGGTGGAAGACCTCTCGAGGGTTCCCATACCCTCACGTCACCTTGCCGCACCCCGGAACCATAATTCCAGCTTCCGATCCCTTTTCCCTTAATGAGTCCTATTTCTCCCGAAACCCTAATCAGATGATCGATCGCCCTCCGGCCTTACCAAAGATTCTGAGAAAATTCATGGGATGACATAATATTATCCTCAATTCAAAAATAAATAAAATAGACATGCCCAATTCAAAAAGGCTTGAATATGAAAATAATAAACTTTAGGGCAAATATGAGCATTGTACTATGACCCATAGGAATAAGTGCGGCGATACGCACAGACGAAGTGACTTCTCGACTGTACATATCACTAAGAGTAGCACGACAGAAGCATTGCAGTGGTCCATATATTACAAACTTAAAGTACAAACTCGAAGAACAACATAAAGTTTGCAACATATTCCCAAAAGTACGAGGAATTTAAAACCGTTTCCGTTTGGTTACAGCAAATGCCTTTTCTACAACTCTCATCTACCCGACTCATTATTTCTACTCGGTTGCGTTGTCGTCGCGGTAGTCGTAGTAGTAGTCCACGCCTTCTTCTTCCTTTGTTGGCGTCGGTTCTTCAGCTTCTTCTTCGCCGACCTCGACGTAGACGATCTCCTGCTCTGCCGTCGGCTCACAGTCTATTCAAAGGGATTAAGATAGAGGGATGAGTACAGAAGGTACTCAACAAGTCCAGGAATAACAAAGAGGTGTTTGATGCACTAGCTACTGAGAACAGCAATGCTCTCCAAAGCAATGCAAGTTTTGTAAGATAAGAGAGTCAAGTTTTAGTTTAGAAGACTAATAATCTCCTGTTTCACAAGCTGCTAGGATTCCCGATGAATCCCTTTCTTGCCGGGTTCACAGTTCCAACCGGGAACACGGAGTGACTCAGCCACAATTCTATACACTCTGCAGAGGTGCGCAACTGTACCCACAAACGAACTTGGTCATGTGTCTGAGTTTGCAAGGCTCATTCACATTCCCCCGATCACAAAGCCTTTTCGCCGCCCGCTCGGTCATACTCCGCGTCGTAGTCCGTACAGGATTACCGGTCCCCAATTCAATTGTGGCTAACCCAACGGTCAATACCACATTTTCAAATAAGATGTGGCTAGCCCGGCGACTAATACCACTTGTTCAGATAAGATGTGGCTAGCCCGGCGACTAATACCACTTGAATAAATTGTGGGTAGCCCTATGGCCGAACCACATCAACAACTGTGGGCAGCCCTATAGCCAAACCACCTTCCCGGTAGCCGATCCCACTACCGAGGTCTTGCATTCCCAGGGGAGTATGAACCTAGGGCAAAGGTACTTCGGCTCAGCCCCACCCATACAGGGTATGTGGTATGCGCGATCGCTACGGCCCTTGAACACAATCGATCATTGGTTGCATTAACCTTATATGAAACAAACCCGTGTGATGAAATCCACCTTCCCAATGTGCCATCCGGCACCCATACCAGGATTTCACCACCCACCATGCCATCGCCCAAGAACCGGCGATCCAAAGCAAAACAACAGTTGATTCATCTTTAGAAAATAGCTTTTTGGTGCATGTTATAGGCAAGAGGGAAGTTTTGGAAAACGTTCTCAACGGACATGAACAAGAAACTGGACTTGCCTGGTGACGGATAAGTAGTGGAGTTCGACTGGTCGGCTCGCTGAACTCCGGTTTCTGATAAGAGGCAAATAAAGTCTGATAAGGACTTATCCAGAAAATTCCAAATATGAATGCAAATGACATGGCATTATGCATATATGTGAAAATGGTGCACTTAATTCGTTTAAATGAATCCAATTCTAGATCTTTTAGATATTTCTTGAAGGATTTGGAAATTTCCTAGAAAAATGAATTGAACGTTAAATATTTAAACCTCATGTTAATCTCTTACATGATAACATCAATCGATTTAACCTTGGATTGCTTTACTCAAAAATTTAATCCTTCGATCTAAATCATTGATTTTAATAAGGAAATTAACTAAGATCTTAGGAAATTGCTTTTAGAGTTTAGCTTCCTTCTAAAGAATAGCATATTTTACTCAATTTAAAATAATCCACAAACCAGATATGCTCATAACCCCAATTTTTTCTTACTTATTTCTCTTTCTTTCTTGCTTTAAAGAAACAGAAATATATACATCTATATATATATATACATATATATTTTCCTTTTACTCCTTTTCTTAAATTTATTTCATTTCTCTTTTATTTCCAACCTCTTTCTTTCCCTTTCTCTTCTTCTTCTTTTTTTTCTTCCCTTTTTCAGTCATACCCGCACCCGGTTCCTCCTGCCTCATTCCTCACTCCGAAATCCCTAAATCTTCTCCCTTCACTCTCTCTCTCACCCATGCGCCGCCGCCACCTCAAAATCTTGCCGCCCTCCGGCCTTAGCCTGGCGCTCCTCTCCGCCTCCGGGTGCGCGCCGCCCTGCCAGATTCGCCCGAGCATGCGCCTCGGCCCCTTGGTCTTCTCCGCCGCCCTTGGTCTCATCTGAGATCGGCGCCGCCCCGACGCTCCGCCCCGGTCGCCGCCCTTGCTTCTTGCGCCCATTGCCTCGGCACCTTGCCCCGGCTCCGGATTGCCGCCTCGGTCGCCTCGCCGTGTCACCCGAGTGGCTTGCAGCCCGGCGTCGTAGCCCGCCTCCGGCGGTGCTCCGCCGGCTCATCCCTCGCCGGTGGCGCGGCGTGGCTGCCTCGGCCGTCAGTCCCTTCTTCTACAGGTAAGTGCCTCATTCCTCTAATCCTCTCTTCCCAATTCCCTAATTCGAGGGTTTTTGCCTCTGTCGATTTTTGATTTTCTTTCTTACTATTTATGATCTGTAATATTGGGTTTGATTCAAGTGCAATTGGTTATTAGATGATTCGACTGTTAGGTTTGTGCGGTGATTGACTGATTTCTGCATAAGGTCATGAGTATGCCCCCCGGTCACTTGCTCATGCCGAGCTCCAACATTCAATTATTCTTATGCCCGTGGTCCTCCCTGCTGTGATTTACTAAATTTGAATCACATGCTACTGCTCATCCTGATGGTTTTTATACATGAATGTGTGCGTGTTTGTGGTCTTCTTATTCGGCAAATGCAGATGCTCACTTGACCATTAGCCAAATCTATGCTGATATTGGCGTTTGCGTGCTTGATAGCATACTGATAAGATCACATGTGCTATGCCTGATACGGTTTGTTCTTTGATTTCTACATGTATGCATCCATTAGCTATTAAATTGATGAAACAGATTCTGTGCTTGGCTTAGCTCCTCTCTATGATGGCTTTTATTTTAAACATGGTTTAGAGGAAGGTATCATTTTCTGATAAGAGCAGATTTCTATCAAATGTTGCCTAATAAAAACCCAGTGATGAATCTATTCTGAGAAACTTGTTTGAGAACTTGTAGCTAAAAATGATAAGAACAGATGCTATTTAAACTCTCCTACAAGATTTCTGTGATGACAATTGGTTCTGAGGGTCCTTATTAACATGCTAAATTAAGGTGCATGTATATGTGGGTTTGTATGCTACCGATGATTTTTACCTTGTATTGATTTGAACAGAGGTAAGATGGCTTCCTATTCTCCTATGCCTTGCCACCCTTCTGGTTCCTGGTTTCCTAATCTCCTCCCCTGCTCGTGCTGATCCAGCTATTCTTGAGGTGCTTGAGGCTTTGGTCTCTTGGAACTGATTTCTAGTTGTTTGGCTCAGCTCTTGGGAGTGCTATTGTCGGTGGTTACCTCTACTGTTGCATTGCTCCCTTCGGTTGCCTTATGTTATTCTACTGAGCTCCTGAACCCTCTGTGATGATGATACCCGGCCACCTCATGCTTGCTTACTTTCCTGATGGCATTTCGAATGACCCATGAACCTATCCCTTGAATTTGGTTGCCTTCTTGGTTAAGGAACTCTGGCTAAGTCTCCTTGAGCTAAAATATCTGAGCTGCTAGCTGAAAGCCATTCGGTGGGTTATTTTCTTGTGATTCAAGGAAATAGTTTTCAATTAAAATTCATGTGGCTTCAAGATGGGTACGGATGGTTGCCTTATCCAAGGTTCTATTTTCTCAAATGATTTACAAAATAGTTTTCTTTGCCCAAAACAAAACTATAGAGGCAATTTAGTTTTAGGAAAAATAAAACTATTTTCATACTTCTCTCACCTCTTTTCTCCATATGTAATATATTAGATTGAGTTGTCCGATGAGGGTCTTAGCCATGTGGCTTTCGGACATTTTTAAAACTAAAATGTTTTTTAAAACTATTTTTGAAATTAGAAAAGTATTTAGGTCGTCGGCACTCTTTTGCCCCCGCGGATAACCCCGCGGATGTCGGCGGAACTGTGCCGATAAGACCACACATATTTCAAAATACGCTTTCGAAAACCCTGCCTCCTACAGCAACGGTGTGATTCCAACGGTCTCGAGTGCCTCTACTCGATGACCTCGGATGGTCGCCAACATTTCCGAAGGGTTTCTCCCTTCGGCTCTCAGTGTTCCACGACAACTCAAGATTTGAATACTTCAAAGACTCGGAGATTAGAAATTAGGATTAGATTTTGTATAGGTAGAATTGTTTCATTATGTAATTTCCATTTCTTCTTCTTTATCCATTTTGTATTATTGTTGTATCATGACATTGTATCATTCTTTTAATCAATAAAGTTTCAGTTTCATTATTGTTATTTCCCGTATATGAATACTAAATGCCATGGGTGATGCGGATGACATGCGAATGCACAACAAACTCCCCCCTCACTCCCTAATTTCCGATGTTACTCGGCAGAAATAGGTCAACTCAGTAGAGCGAGTTGATCGACTTCTACCTCACGCCGCTTAGCACTACCCTTAAACTCGGGTTCTCACAATAAGCCCCCAAAAATTTGATAAAATTTCACAAGGATCCTTATACAATCAAGAGTGCAATCACGCAAAAACATGGACATGCCATGTTCAAAAATCTACAACCATCGGCATCGAACACCTTCACCGTAATCCTGTTCTCACATAAAATCACGAACGAACCTTAATGGAACGAGTCCAAAAGTTGGTGGATTTTCTCCCCTGCCTCCTTTAACACACCTAACTCCTTAACTCCTAGGTGCAGCCCATACCTTGTCCCTTCCAAATAGAAGCCAGCTATTGACACGATATGTATGCCCTGGCATTTAAAGAGCTACACCACACACGGTACCAATCGGTGCCAACTTCCACTGGAGCTCCCGTATAGGTGACAAAGCATTTACTGGCGCAAAGAATCAAGCCGTGCCACTTCGAGCATGCCCGGACGCGCCGACGCTGCTCCGGACGTGCTCCAGCAGGGCACAGGGCACGCCCCGGCCTCACCACAGTGCACATCCGCAGCATGAGGCCGCACCGCTCGCCGCTTGAGCCGCCGCCAACCGCACTGCCATGTGCCATGCTTCCCCCGCTCCTTCAATCAACACAGGACCACCTGTCCGTCGCCCTGGAACCGTCGCATCACCGGACAAGGGCCGGCCGAGCGGCCCTCTTCTCATTCCGCGTCACCCGTTGATCGATTGAACTGTCGGCCACCTCACCTGCGAGCGCCGGGATTCTCTCCGGTCCGTCCCCCTGTGCACCACAGTCCTCTTCCCGCCTCCCTGTTGCGCCAGCCGCCCTAATTACTCCGGCAGCGTCCCCAACACCAAGGCCGAAGAGGAGCAGCAGCAGACGTCGGCTACCCCTCGTCACCCGCATATAAAAGGCATGCCCGAGTTTCTCCCAAAACCAGAACGCCCCTTCCTTCTTCCCCATTAGTTGAAGACAAGCTCAAGCCGCCACAGACTCTCCTTCTTCAACCCAAGTCTCCATTCCTCTTCTCGGGTCCGCTTCAATCCAGTTAAGCCGCTTGAGCTACCTCTAGCTTCCTGGTCATGTGAACCGAGCTCGGGGCGTTCTCTTTCCCCTTGAGATCTTCCTCCTCTTCTTCAATTTGCAACCCGCCGTCGGTAGCCCTTCTGCCCGAAGCATCGCCACCAGCGACCTCACCAGGCTATCCGAGCAACCAACAGGGTGGTCGGGTTCCCACCTACCGGCCAAGGACCGAGCGTGGTAAGAAATACCCCGGACGCGTGGGCCACAGGTGAGTGGAGGCCCACGGTCGAGTAAGGAGGACGCGCCCCACCTTGTTCCCGCCTCCCTCGCTTAGCAGTTTTCCATTTACTCAGTGCCGGCTTGCACTGGTTCAGCCGGTTCTAGGTCATCCAGACCGGTTTCCACAAGGGTTTGACCGGTTCCGAGTTCCAGAAAACCTTTCCAAACTTTTAGTTCAACCACTTTTCTAAGATTTGAAATATTTTCATTAAAAACAGTAGGGATTAAATTTAGAACCATTCTTTTATTTAAACCAACATATACGTAGTATATGTTGTTTTGGAACAGTCCCAAAACAAGTCTTCCGCCCTACCCAGAATACCCGCACGTCCCTAGTGTTCAATATGTCTTTAGGGCAGATAATTTTGAAGACACAACCGTAGTGGCAGGGATTAAGGGCACCTTCATTTCATGTATATCAGTCGTCTAAGTTATGCCTTGTTTCTGTAGGTCTAATCTTCAGACTTTAGAGCCCCATTTTTAACGTGAGCACCATAGATACACCACTTCTAGGCTTTGTCTGGATGTACCCATAAGCTTAATAACTTAACGGGTGAACCGTTGATCTGCCAGTCCAAAACCCTAAACCCCGATTCAGTCACCTTAAAACCAAAACCTTCGCTGCTTCATCCCAATCACATCACCTCTTCTGATCATGCATATAATTTGGTTTTGCTAAAGTTGGTTGCATTCTTCTTATTCGCGGATTTTTCCGACGTGTAGTTGACGGAGTGAAATACGTACGCCAGGAAGACCCGGCATCACCCCCACGTCAGGAACAAGAACCAGACCTGCCAGGCAAGCATTCCCACCTTGATCATGTCGAATCCCATATGTGTGAAATTAATTATTTTGTTTGCGAAACTTGCATGCTATGTGGATATCAACGGTATTTTATGTAGACCTAGTTAAACCCTATAGCTACATATGGCCTAGGTCAGAATATCCGACCCTTGTAACCCTAGATGTATTAGTCGGTTGTTCCATGACCGACAAGAGAATTAAGGTTATAGGCACTAGTTAAAAACTAAATTTTTATCGGCATACCCGAAAACCCTGGGAGATGGGAAATAAAACCCTCGGATAGCATGTGCTTTCCGAGGTGACTGTTTTAAAAGAAATATTTGCCAAAACCCCAAATAAAATGAAGGAGGATTTTGATTCGGGTGAGAATGGTAAGGGCAGCCCGGGGCTGTAGGGTACCAGGAGGCGGCGTGATCGTCGAGGACGAATATGGAGTCTTGCTCAAATCGATTAAGGACCGAGCCTAAGTGCCGCTAAACCAGTTCCTCACCGTACGTCCACATGTTCTTTATGGGAAGGACTTGGTTTGGTACCCCGGCAAGTACTAGAGTATGGGCCCGTGGGAAGTAGGAAGTATGTGACTAGGTGGTTAAAGTTCTAGAGATCCACCAGCGCTGGACGTTTGGGTGTTGATGCGACACAAAGATGGGGAGTCCCATTTTTGGTCCGGGACGCAAAAGTTGGGTGACCCACCTAGCGGGTCCAGCTCTAGTATGGAAGCGGGCGAAGGTCTCATTGTACTAACCCTACCAATACACCTCGTGAAGTGTATCCGTTAGCGCTCGGCAATAAGGGGGACTTACATCTTGTGGGTAAAGCCGTACAACCTCTACAGAGTGTTAAAAACTATTCAAATAGCCACGTCCTCGGTTATGGACACGAACTGGCAAGGCCACACACTGGTTAGACTGAGCTTTACTTGTGAAAACTTGGGAAGGGATTAATGACGTGGGCATGATGTGTCCACAGGGTGCAATTTACGCTACACGGCTGGTAGCAAGGAATTGCAGGAGGAGGAGGCTAGCCGTACTGCCCGGGGTAGTACGAGCTGAGCATTGAGATGAACAGTGATAGACGGAGCTATCACTTGGGATGAGGAAAGGAGGTAACTGGGACTACCTCGAGAGAAGTTTTGTTGTTTTCAATTGCTTTGGTTTACCAAACTGCTTTAGAATCTACTATTCTCGTATTTGGATCAAAACTTACATTTCCGCACAACGAGACAACCTAGGATAGAGCCATTTTCTTGAAATCACACCTCACATGGAATATTGTCATATGTTTCCTCCTGTGGGGATTGCTTACGAGTACATTCAATGTACTCACTTGGCTTGTTGATGTGGCCAGACGAAGAGGAATTCATCTCCGACGACGACGACAGTGACTACGAGGGCTAGGATGTTTTCCCCAGTCAGTTGCCCATTGGGTAGGCATATTGTTGGGCTATCTATCACGTTTTCCATTTCCACTACTGTTTCAATTCGGCCAACAGGCCCGTTTGTATGAACTAAGACCATAATGGCTATTGTGTAATAAAAACTCGGTATTGTATGACGATGTTATCAAGTTTTGTGTGTACTAGCTACTGATCATGGGACCAGTACAGGAAACACAGGGAAGTATCCGGCCTAAAAAACCAGGTACGCCACAAACAACCACCTCGCTCGCAGTCTCGAGGAGCTCGGCGACCATCTCGTCCTCGAGGCCAAGGGGCATCTTGGTCGTCGCCTCACCCATGGTCTCGAGAAGTGTGGCGGCTACCTCGTCCACTAGCTCGAGGGGCTCGACTGCCACCTTGCATGCAAGGGCGAGGGACATCCCCCCTCCGCCACCTCGCCCACGAGCTCGAGGGGCGCAGCTACCGCCTCGCCTGATTCATGGTCGAGAGCACCTCGATGGGTAGTTCTTCCTCGTGTCTCGTCCGCGGAGGGCATACCTCTGCCATGCGATTTGTCGAAGGGGGCACCATGCTCAACTGCCTAGATGTTGCATTGCTCCATCGCTACCTAGTCACGGAGGGCCAAGCCCACAATGCCAACCAACCTACCTCACTGAATATAGCGCCGCCTGCCCTACTGGAGGCCACCTTGCCTGAAGAAGCAGTGTTAGGTGGGATATTCGACAAGATCAAGGGAGGAAGCTTTTAGATTATGGTCTGCCATAGCCATGATCTTTCTGACAGCTGTAATCTCTGTAAAAATTTCAAGATTTAGCGATAATGAACTTGCGAGACCCAGATCGTTCCCTAGGACATGACAATCTGGATGACATGTTAACCCAATGGAGTAAAGCGCCAATTCAAACAGCCGTTCCTTGACCACTTGGAGCGGCAAGGGGCTACTGTAGGAGGGGTCACTGCCCCACCCCGAATCAATGCAAATACCTGGATAACAATCTAGCCCTCTATCAATTGTGTTAAGTGTCTAATACCCGTGTCGAAGTGTCGGATAGCAGGAGCAAACGTGCAACACTAACGCGAGACTTTCTACGGCACAAAGAGTGATAAACAGGACTCAAGGCTTCTACGCTCAACGAGCAGTAAACAAAACCGAAGGCTTCTACAGTTCAAAGAGCAGTAAATAGGACTTAAGACTTCGATGGCCCAAAGAGCGAGAAACAGGACTCAAGGCTTCTACGGCACAAAGAGCGATAAACGAGACTCGAGGCTTCTACGACTCAAAGAGTGGTAAACAGGAGTCAAGGCTTCTATGGCTCAAATAACAGTAAAAAAAGACTCAAGGCTTCTACGACACAAAGAGCAGTAAACAAGACCCAAGCTGCTACAACATCAAGTACTGAAAGCAGAGCTAGAGATAAACGAAGCGCATCGCGGCGATGGATCATATTGTGGCACACAACGTGGAAGCACAATGTCCGTCGACATGAAGGCTCAAGGAATATGCTAAAGAAAATTCCATAGGGTTAAAGACCAAAAGTGCTTTTGATGGTGTAATGTGCTCAAATTTTATAAAACCATAAACTGTCTGGGGCAGAAAAATAAATGCACATTATCCCTTATCCCTATAAATAGGGAGACCCCCTCTTATTTGGAGGTTGGCCTGTTAGGAGAAAGATCAATATATTTATGGTTTTCCGGCATCCACACTCTTGCGCACTCTCATATCGGTTCGGTTGTCAATATTATAGACGGAAGGTTGTGCCGTTCAGTTCTCTGTATACTTTCTTGATCGCCATAGTCGAAGGAAGGTGCCATCAGCTTATTGTCCGCGAGAGCACTCGTTGACAAATTGATTTGTCGGAATTCAAAGAATATCATCTTTGCTTTTTCTAGCGAGTAGTAACTAGCAACAAGGCATGCATGATCAATCAGCAGTGACTAGTGAGTGTAGGATGTGGACGGATCCGGTCGTGTATATATGTCTCGTAGAGTGGGAGGGCGCTGCCATTGCTGCGAAAGGTATGGAGTAGTACTTTTTGTAGGGGCCCAGGGTGTTGGAGGTATTAGGGCAGGGAGGGGACAAGGGACCGGCATATATACTTTCTAGGCACGCATCCCTCCATGGATGGGGCGATGCATGCATGCATGGGACCATCTACATGCATACACGGGCCCCATGCATGCATAGGGTGGCACGACTCCCAAGGACATACAAGCCACAATGAATAGGAGATTATCAAATTTTGCTCAATTTAGTTGTTTAGCATGCAAAGGTAAAGCAGTTTGAAGGTGAAGCAACAAATATCAAACTAGATCTAACTCAAATGAGGAATATTCACTTAAGTAAGGAGCTAGAGAGAAAACTCGAGATTTGACCCGAAATTCAAGTTGTTGGCAACAACTCTACGTCTTCGTTTGGAGAGGCTTGAGCACTTAGCTCCGAAGACACACAGTCTTCACCTTCTTCTCATTGAGCCAAGTCCACTTAGAATTTACTCAATCACTAGTGGTGGATCTTGAGGTGATCCCCGAACCTTCACAAACTTGTTGGAGTTGAATCCACAAATTGGAGCTCTCAACGACACCTAGCCGGTTAGGAGATGCCAAATCTCCAAGAGTAATAGGTCAAGATTACTAAGCTCGAAGGAGTTCTTGCTTGAATGCTCAATCAAGTCTCAGATCTCACGAATCTTTCCGCTCTCAAAGTAGATCTCAAAGAGCAAGAGGAAAGGAGAACACAAGTGTGAGAAAAGTATATTTTTACGCAGAGTGTCCTCCTGAGCCCACAGGGGGTCGGGGGCATTAAATAGGCACAGCTCAGAAAAAGAGTCGTTGGGAAAAAGATTCTTCCTCGGAGCAACCGGAACACAAAACCGGAAGAACCGAGTTTCAAACCAACGGTCATATTCTGAGGAACTCAGGTGCACAGCGAAAGTCTTCAACACAAAGTCGGTAGTTCCGAAAGGAACACGGTCACACCGGGATTGAAGATTCTACTCCGTAGAGTTACTTCCAGAAGCGATTCCCGGTAGTGCCGACTTTGAAGAACGGTTAAATCGAGATTTGAAGTAATGACACATTCTTCTATCACAAGAAGAAACATGGTCAAACCAGAAACCAACTCGGTAACACAGCTTCACAAAAAGACCTAAGTCCAGAAGAGATTCTTGGTACCACTGGAAATGAAACCGGTAGAACCGAAGACAACACAAATGGGACTTAGTCTAAGATAACAGAAGACCTAAGTCCAGAAGGAATTCTTGGTACAACCGGAAATGAAACCGGTAGAACCGAAGACAAAACAAATGGGACTTAGTCTAAGATAGCATCATAAGCATATTCAGGAAGCACCGGTCTTCAAGAACGGACATACCAGTTTCTGAAATATGAAACTAGGGTAAACCGTAAACGGCAGGGTTCCCTAACTCTCCGACACAGAGGCCATTCTCGGCAGCACCGGCTTGAAGACCGGTCATGCCGTAATTGAAGCTCTTCGAGGCTTGAGACGACTAAGTCATCAAACCTCGCAACAGAGGCCAATCTCGGTACATCTGGTTCTTCAAACCGGTATTACCGAGAATCACTGTCTGTGTCTCAAAAGAGATTTTCAAAGAAGTCTTCTGAGATTTTGACTGAGCACACATGAAGATTCTTTCTATAGCTTAGATATCTTACCCCTCTTAATAGTGCGGCTTGTCCTATAGACTCAAATGATCTTTGATCATGTTAAACACTAGAAAATCACTACTAATCTTCTAGATCCAAACCTTCCTTCATCATTAACTTTTTAGGGTCGACATCCACTGGTTAAACCAATTACTTGGGGACTATACACCTGTATACACTCAGTAGACCATTAGTCCCTTAATCGTTTGTCATTAATCATCAAAACCCACTAGGGGGTACTAGATGCACTTTCACACAGTCACACATCGCATACGTAGCAGTCTCTCTCTCTCGAGATGCCTTTTCTTTTTCCATGTTTCATCTCCTTATTTTCTAGGTGCATTCCTCCATTGCTACTGTTTGCTCTCCCCTCTCCCTCCCCCCCCCCTCTCTATCTCTCCCTCTCCCACTCACTCTCTCTTTAGCATTACAACATTTTTGGAGTTACAAGTTTAGTTCTGAACTATAGGTAAATGTAATGGGCTGATCAATTGCACAGTTATAGTATTGATGACGTGATGTCTGGCTTCTATCAGTATGAAGACTCATTGAAGTTAATTTATAAATATTTTAAATTATTTAGTTTTTCTATTGTGCATCTTAAAATTTTGAGTTGGACAATATTTTGTTAACTTCGTATACGCTGATCTTGGATAGCTTTAGCCACCTGTACGTTTATGTTATGGCAGCAAGAAGTAATTTACACGAATCGTGGAAACTTTTAGATTTAACATATAGCATTCGTTTAGACACCCTCAAACCACAAAAACCTCATTGTAAATACTTTGTAATATGGACATAGAGGCATCTTCCTTTTGTCTTTACTCTATAGAACAATTGTTACAGTAGATTATCTACACAAATCATTCAACTGATTTTCCCCTTCAAAACCAGTCAAACTTCCTAGACATCAAATCTACATCTGTTGCCGACCATCATGTCATCCTCACCATATAAATTGCAACCTGATCCCTGACCCATCAACCTTAACCGTTCCCTTCGCACTCACCCATTCATTGTTGCATCATCCCCATCAGGTTGCCCCTACCGCCAGGGGCGGAGACAAGCCTAGGGCAGTTAGGGCTTTAGCCCCGGCCCAGGACCAAGAGACTCATAAAAATCCTTATCAAAAATACAAAAATTCATAAAGGTTTGGTGCTCGGGCTAGCCCAGCCCCAGGCGTAGCCTGACCATTGCTTCGTCTCTACCTACTGCGATAGCATCGCTCTGGCACCGGTGAGGCCGGCCCATCGACTTGCTCTGTCAAGAGTCGCTACCATTCCTCTCCTCTCTCAATGTCGTTACTCTATTGCACCTCCACTACTGCCACCTTCATTCCTCGCCTCCTGCCATATTTGACCTGTCTATCGCCACTATCCTCGGATGATCCCTCTGTCAAGACGGTCTACCATGCCTTCATTGCTCTCTCCCTATCGCTAAGCTCAAGGGGCTCTACCTAGAACCCTAACCTGAACCCAAACCTGGCCACGACGGTACTGAGAGATGACGCCACCCGAGGAGAAGGAGGATGACAAGCTCACTAGAGATGATGTAAGAAAATATGTAATGATTTTTCTATAGTGGATTGAAGCTTAGCAAATTTGTATCAAAAATAACGCACCCCAACCACCCTCCCTCGACCTTGTACCACCATTAGGACTGGTGAGAGACTTATTAAAACTAGGAAAAGAAGCTCAACTTATATTACATGAATATTCTATATATGCCCTCCGGCCTTTTGGATGTACAAACCAGAAGCGAGCTGCTTTAGCTAGGATAATAAATTCTAAAGCTGGCAAGCAATGCTAGCTTCCACCATCTCTTGCTGCTTCTGCCTCCTCCTGCACCGTCGTTTCCTGCCTTCTCTACCGTATCTCCACGATTGCCACCATCATTGTCAACCTTCGTCGTATCCAGTGTCTATCACCGCCTTCTAGCCTCTATCGCTCAATGTCGATCACCTGCCACCATGGCCCTCTAACGATTTCGTGACCGTGGATGCACCTTAGGCTCCTTTCTGCATCAACACACATTGTTGTGCTTTCGCTGCCCCTCTCTGCCTCTATGTTTGGGGACCTCCACTGAACCTAGAGCACTAACCCAACCCCTAACCCTAACCTGGCTAACGGTGACGGTGGCAGCGGAGAGGAGAACAATGATGTGTTCTCTGGATGATTAGACAAGGAAAAGTCAGATTAATTTTCATAAATTTTTTGAATGATGTTTACCGGACCATATTAAACACGTGTACCGTGTTATGATTCAATAGACACTGTTAAGAACGTTGGCATGCAAGAACAACACTTTGTTACACGAGAATCCTGTATAATATGACCCCTGATCTGCTGGACGCACCAACCAGAAGCTAGCTGCTATAGCCAGGCCAGTAAATTCTCAAGCTAGCAAGCATACATATTGTTATGCAGCTACAGTGTCAAGCTAGCAAGACTTGTCGGCTTGCTTTTGTGTTCTTCTCCTTCCTTTGAGATCTCTGGCACACATCCACCGGTTAGCTAGCATTTATCCCTTTGCAAGCGAGCTTCTTTGTTCTGAACCAGGAACCAAAGAAACTACAGTTACGCATGCAATTGGACAAAACGCTAGAGTACAGATCTCTGCATATGTATATATCAGAGATAGCCATACATATATGCATGCTCTTAGGAGACCAGCTGACACGGCAGAACCGGTCTTCACGTACGATAACTCTTGCGTCCAAAAGGTAGGTATACATAGGTTCTTACACTCATATATGGTAGATGCATGCAGAGGAGAGAGAGAGACAGAGAGGGGTACGGTATTGGGACCAGCAGTAGTACTTCTTGTGTTTCAAATTCTAGTAGCAAGCTTCTGTGAACTGCTAGACATAATTGGTTTAGATTATTTTACAGCATGCATCATGAAAATACTTGATTTTAACTAGGTGGTTTAAAACATGCTTATCTATCATTAGAAAAACATACTTATTTCTGAAGATATGTATATACGGAGTAAATTTTCTAGAATTACTAAATGATACTCCGCTCGCGTTGCGAGGGGAATGATATCCAAAGAGAACTACAGGAAGTTAAAATAACGTCAATACCAGTAAGGGAATATAGGAGCTAAATACGCATGGAGGCCGACCTGTACTTAGAGTTGCCCAAACCTGTAGGTCTCGAAAACACACTTCAAGAATCAATTTAATTTCTGTGTGAATCTTCCCCACTATCGATTTCTAAAAAAATATAGTGATTAATTACTGGACATGGCAACACAGACACTACTACAAAAAATGTCATCCACTATATCTTATCACTGACTGGCAGGAAAAAGCCCGTCAGACTTATCACTTATCACTGACGGGCAGCCGGATACACGTCAGTGGTGACTCTATCAGATGTTCCGTTTCAGGTCATCACTGACGGGCACAAAAGTCGGCCCGTCAGTAATGACTTCAGCAGAAACACAAGATTTCACGAAAAGTCATCACTGACGGGCATGAAGGTAGACCCGTCAGAGATGTCAAGAATATCAGTGACGGGCACAAAAGTCTGTCCGTCAGTAATGACTTCAGCGGAAACACGAGATTTCACGAAAAGTCATCACTGACGGGCATGAAGGTAGACCCGTCAGAGATGTCAAGAATATCAGTGACGGGCAAAAAGTTTGCCCGTCAGTGATGTGAATCCCGCCAACTCAGAAATTTCAAAACCCAAAATTTTTCACTTATCACTGACGGGTTAAAAAGTTAACCCGTCAGTGATGTGAATCCCGCCTAACTCCGAAATTTCAAAACCCGAAATTGTAGAATCCCGCCGGGTATATAATTCACCTCAGTGCAGCGCACTCCACTCAACTCCACTCAAATCCAGATCCATATTTCTCTCCATCTCCCTTCCACCCTCCTCCTCTCCTCCTCTCCTTCCTAGAAGCACCCTCCTCAAACATCCCACTGTCAGATCCTCATGCCCACTACCGGCCCCTTCTCCTCCCCAACTCCATGGAGTCACGGTGAGCACCCTCCTCTCCTCCCTTCCACCCTTCCACCCTTCTCTTCCTTCTCATCCTTTTACTAGTGCCTAAATTTTTATTTTTTAAATTTTTTCTCGTATTTTTTTGTAGCAGCTCTATTCCCTCACAGTTCGGAATCCACAAAAATTACTGCATTTGGAGCTCGGGAAGAAGTTCAACGGAGGGAACGGAGGGTTCGGTAGCGAGATTATTCGTTCGGAGGATTCGGTAGGCCGAATTTGGAGTGAAATTTTTTATTTTTAAAATTTTTTCTCGTATTTTTTTCTAGTAGTTCTACTCCCTCACGGTTCAGAATACGCAAAGATTACTGCATTTGGAGCTCGGGAAGAAGTTCAACGGAGGGTCGAAAGAGGCGACATTTCGTTCGGAGGGGCAAAAGTCAGTCTTAGAGAGCGAATTTGGAGGTGAAAAAATGTACAAGTCTAAAGACGTGTAAGTTTATCAGATGCGCCTCGTCGATACGGTCATTTTGAGTGGTCGTGGACCCAAAACGGACACCGTATGTAAAAGTTACAGCTATTTTAGTGAAACCCTACCCGGCTTTTTTTGCGCCTCTTAAAACGTTATCACTGACGGGCATAATACTTCGCCCGTCAGTGATGACTATTACAGGTCTTCCATGGCGTCCCCCGAACTGGTCATATGTGACAGGTCCGTGTTTCCTGCCCGTCAGAGGAAATGTGTTATCTGTGACGGGCGGGTGCACCCGTCACAGGTGGGCTGTTCCTGCCCGTCAGAGATGACCTGTTCTGTAGTAGTGAGAGAAATCATCACAGAACTGTACATTTCATCGTCCTACATGTATGAAAACAAACCAGGGAGTTACACAACGGAAATTTAAAAACAAATCATCGTCAGACTAATCACATTGGACTAGTTGGGTTGGAAGGAAATCTGTCCAATGGTCAAACTTCATGTGAGATTGGAGGAAATCTAGAACGCATATTATGATCCAACGGCTAATGCAGAGTTAACGTGTTGTTAAAAATAGACATATGACGGCTTTGCGAAAAGTAATGCACGATCAAATGAAAGTACACATGCACAATGTTTTTTCCGGAAAGACGGGCAGGAGCTCTGCCGATCCGTTAAGCCACCGGAGTGAAAGAGTTATATGTATAGATAAGACATGTACATTTCGTTAGATAACACTAATTGCATGTGTGCTATTTATACTGAATATGTTATATATCTCGATCGACGCTGTGAGCATTAGGATCTTCATCCAACGCTTAATCAGAAAAGATTTTAAGATCCAGGTAAAAACAAAATAAAATCTTGAGGCTACTCACACAACTAGCTAAGCTGAGTCACTGATATTCAAGAAACTGTCAGTCGACTGAGCATTAGCAATCCACAGTTTTTCTCTCTCCTTCCCGGCCCCTAACATGTTACGTGGCAAAGGCTGAGAGCCGGGAAATTAGGGGTGCAAAGCAACAACGAGTAGCATCATTGAAAACATAGGTAAACATGATGTGTTCCTAAGAAATGAGAACTCATTCCTTATGGCACTGGGGTGGGAGAAGTCCCGAGGTGACATCCATCAATTAATGGCGGGCATCGATGGAGGCCATGGTGGCGATTGAGGAGGGGCACAGCAATGATTTGCTAAGAGGGTGGCAAGAAAGGGAGCAGATTAGGGCGAGGTCGAGAATGTTGATTCTTCCTCGGCGACATGACTCAAAGCAGCGGTGGCGAGCTTGCAAGGGGGCAGCGATAACTCCTCTTGAATCTCGAAAAAGTGTTGAATAGAATGTGGAGAATGAGAAGAGGATCTCATGTATAAAATTGTTTCTGAATATAAATTATGGATGAATAGATCGAGGAGTATTTGTCGGACTTGGAGGAGAATGGCGTTCTGAGATTTGGGGATGGTGTTGGTTCTCCGCATCGGGGACGACCACGGGAGAGGGGAGATGGGATGGGAAGGGGGGTGTAGATGGCTGATGCATTCCAAAACGCTTAGGTTTCTCGAGACTTTTATTTTTTACCCTGAATCCATTTCATAATCATACCTATTTTTATTTTTGTTTATTCATGCATATGTTTTGGTTCAAATAACGGAAATCAAATGCACATGAGTACAAAAGATATGATTTGCACAGTTTTACTTTTGAGAAATGCGCCAAATTTCCGTCCAGAGACGAAGCCGACCCTCATACGACCTCGGTGATGACCGATATTTTGATCAACTTTTTCCTTGAGTATAATGATTAGTTTGATTATTACATTTATTAATTCGCCGACTAATCGCTGATTAAATGCTAGAATGCACATATTTATTTTCTTTGTATCTTTGCGTGAAGATAACGAAGAAATCATGAAGATATGAATACATATTTGGAAAATATATATAGAGAAAAGAACGAACCAAAAAACCAAACTGTGTTTGGAGTTTGGGCAAGTCTTATGGAGTATGGATATGTCCAAATTTTATCTATTTTATTTACTCATCCATCACATATTATTATTATATAAGTGCTTATTTTCTCTTTTTATGAGAATAACCATTATGTTACTTTTGCACAAATACCATTTACAGTACATGAATACGTGACCAACTACGGGCATAAAAGCTGATGGCTTGTGCTCTTTCTCATTTCTCTCATTCTTCCCCAACACTCACCAATCAACACCGGTCGCCCCCAGCCTCACCTTTTGCCGAATGGTGATCAACGGAACCGGCGCCGCCACGGCAGGCTAGCTCTATCAAGGTGGTCCCGTGGGTCTTCCTGATCTCTCTCTCCCTCATAACTCCGCCCACCAGACGCCCCACCACCTGTAGCAACTGTCAGATCTAGCGCCGCCGCCCCTACACTTACTCTTCGACGAGTGTGACCATCACTTCCAGCGCTACTGTGGCTAGCCGTTGCAGGCGAGCTGATGCACCCACAGCCGTTGTGAGGAGGAAGTGACAACCACCTCGATTTTAGATATGTCATCATTGCAACATTCCCCTCGTCGGTGATGAAGAGATCTAGCACCCCTGTGGCTGGCCATCACGGACGAGTTAGGCCCAATGATGCCTCCGTGGTCGCCGTGAGGAGGAAGCGCCGACCACCTCGATTCCAGATCCTCCGCCGGTGCAACATGCCCCTTTCGAATGATAAAAGATCCCGCGCCCCTGCAGCTAGCTGTCGATGTTGGCGAGGTTGTCCCGGCGATGCTCCCATAGCCGCCATGAGGAAGGAAGGGCTGACCACCTCACTGCCAGATCTAACTATGGTTATTTGTGTTAATTGTGTACTAATTTGTATGCCTACGTTTCTACTTACCTCAAAAATCTGTGATGATTGGTGGGAAATTGTTTTTGAAATCTCTATTTTGTTCTTCCAATTTGAAATAGTGAAAGGAAATCATGGTTCAGATCCAAAAATTCATGATCAAGATATGTTAAGGCCACATATCATCTTTTTAATGATCAATTTAAGGTTTGTAAAATATACACAAATGAGCTCTGGATACAAGAATGTTTTAGATTTTTAAATTTGAATCTCAATCATCTCTTTAATGAGCGCCAAATACAAAGTTTCAAATTTTTAATTTTGAAATTTGAATCCAAAAAATTTTCAAATTTATGAAATCTTTGAACTAGGAAGTAAGAATTTTGAATATCCTAAAATTTGTCCATGTTTGTATGAAGATTTGAATTTTTAAATTAAGGGAGGAACAACATTGAATTTCCTTGTATTAGGTGATTTTTCAATTTTCCAAAGTTTTGAATTTCAACATGTTGTGGTAATTCTAAAAATTTAAATTGTGAAATGTCTGAAACGGTCAATTTGTGGCCTTGATCTACCATCTCTTGAAGTGCATACCGGTAAACTTGTCTAGTTTCAATGCATCGACAAAACCAGCCATGGTAAAATCCAATTTCCTAAAATAAGGTTTTTGGATTATTGGAGTAATTGACACCTTTAGTTTTATTTTAATCCAGAAGTATAACATGACAAAGAACATTGCAATATCAATCAACAAACATTCCACGTACAAACTAGGATTGCTAATGACTACTAAGTAGGAATATGGCATATCTATCTGACATGTATGTGCTAGCATGTCAACTATTCACAAGAAAAGGATCAACATGACTATGAAGACGTACCTGCTATTGGAAGAAGATGGCGCCGTGGTGTTGGTGATGTAGCCGACATCGTGTACGACGTGGACAAAGACATAGAAGAGGTGCAGGACGAAGTAGAGGAGGTCTTGGATGTCATAGGGGAGGTCTTAGATGTGGTAAAGGAGGTCATGGGCAATGTAGAGGAGGTCCTGGGCAGTATAAAGGATGTCCTGGGTGAGTGGTCATGTGACATAGAGGGGGTCCTGAACAAATGGTAGAGGCTCTGGACCAACGACCAATGACCCGTCCGCTCTCCAAAAATCTAATTAGTCCCCACTCCGTGCAAGCTCACAAGGGACAAACGGTTTCAGAGGCCTGCCCTCCTGACCACCGATGCATGCTAATATGACAAGACGGAGTAACTTGGAAGCAACACAGAACAAAGAAGCGATGAGATTGATACGTCAAAAATGTATCAAGTTTTATGAGTTTAATAATGTCTTTTCGTAGTATTCTATTATATGTTTTAATTGATTTCCAGCATTATTTAATGAACTGTTGGATTTTTCTCTTTATTTTTGTCGTAGATACAAGTCTAGACAGTGAATTTGTGGCACCCCCCGGTCGGCTACAGCGACCTCCGGGCGTGCGAGGGGCAAACGAGCGAGAGCGCGAACGCACGAGACGGTCGACGAAGTAATTCGGTACTTGTATTAGGGCACGAAAATTAGAGCTTACATGAGAGGAAAATGGAAAATGGGATCCCTTTGCCCTCTACCCCCAGGGGGCTATTTATAGGGGAAAGGGAGAAAAGTGTGAGATTACAGTTTTGCCCTCACGTGAGAGGGAACTCATAAGGACATTATGGTCATTTTCCATCCCTAGAGAATCCTAGGAGAATATTCCTGAGCATCTTCGGGAGAATCTTCGGGAGAATCTTCTTGGAGAACGTGATGGCCTTGCGTATGGGCTCGTCGGAGACAGCCCTGACGCGGAGCGCGGGCTCGTTGGAGATAACCCTGATGCGGAGTCCTGACACGGAAAGCGGGCTCGTCGGAGAAAGCCCTGACGCGGCGACCGGGCTCGTCGGAGACAACCCTGACGCGGAGCGCGGGCTCGTTGGAGATAACCCTGATGCGGAGTCCCGACATGGAGAGCGGGCTCGTCGGAGACGGCCCTGACGCGGCGACCGGGCTCGTCGGAGACAGCCTTGACGACGGAGGTTGGGCGCGTCAGAGACAGCCCTAACGTGGAGCGTCGACGAAAATCTCAACAGTGTTGTAGTGATTCTAAACAACGTCGATTCGGGGTAGCGCAGAAACCCTCCTCCAACAGTAGCCCCTTGCCGGTGGGGGCGGTCGTACAGCGCCCGTCCGAGCCGGCACACTAATCCCGAGGGGTTGGTGCGCGGGCCGGATCGACGACCCTCCGTGAATTCCCGTTTTGTCCCTAGAGGTGGTCGACGAAGCGATTTTTCTTCCCCCTCTTTCTTTTTCTTTCTTTTTCTCCTCTTTCCCTTCCTCTTCTTTTCTTGTTCTTTTTCTTCTTCTCTTTTTCTTCCTCTTCTTTTTCTTTTTCTTCTTTCTTTTTTCCTTTCTCTTCTTTTCTTTTTCTTCTTTTCTTCTGCTGCCCGCTCCACCCGCACGGGCCTTGGCCGGCCGACGCCTGCCCTCTGGTGGGCCGCAGCCCACAGGCCATTAGGTCAGGGGGCTATAGAAGCCACCCACCACCCCCACGGCTGGCCCACCTCCACCCGTGCTCTGCTCCCTCCCTCATCTTCCTGCTCACACGCGCCACCGCCTCCTCCTTCCGGTTGCCCGCGCCGCCGCCTCCCCTTCCAAGCCACCCGGGCCGCCGCTCTCTCCCCCTCTTCACCTCCCGCGCCGTCGTTTCCTCCTCTCCGCCCCCGCTCTCTGGCCTCCCCGGGCTCCCGCGGGCGAGCCGGCGCGTCTCAGAGGGCGGGCGGCGTTGCGGCGGCGGGCGGCCGAGCCGTTCGGCGGATGGGCCACGGCCCCGGCGGGCGGCCGGCGGACGCACCCGGCAACGCGGCGAGCGGGCCCGCGGCCGGGGGAGCGGGCTAGCGCGGCCGGGAGAGCGGGCGAAGTGGGCGAGGTGGGGTCCTCCTTCCGGTTGCCCGCGCCGCCGCCTCCCCTTCCAAGCCACCCGGGCCGCCGCTCCCTCCCCCTCTTCACCTCCCGCGCCGCCGTTTCCTCCTCTCCGCCCCCGCTCTCTGGCCTCCGCGGGCTCCCGCGGGCGAGCCGGCGCGTCTCGGAGGGCGGGCGGCGTTGCGGCGGCGGGCGGCCGAGCCGTTCGGCGGACGGGCCACGGCCCCGGCGGGCGGCCGGCGGACGCACCCGGTGACGCGGCGAGCGGGGCCCGGCACCGGGGGAGCGGGCTAGCGCGGGCGGGAGAGCGGGCGAAGTGGGCGAGGCGGGGGACTACACGCCTCTAGTGGGCAGGCGACGATTGGGGCCGACCCGGCGGGCGGGCGGCGACGGTGCGGCCTCGGCGGGCCAGCGCGAACGGCGCGGGGGCCTCGGCGGGCTAGCGCGGGCGCGCGGCAGCCTTGGCGGACTGGCGGCGGTCGGCGGGGCCTCGGCGGGCTAGCGCGGACGGCGCGGGGCCCTCGGCGGGCAGCAGCGGGTGGCGCGGCAGCCTCAGCGGGCTCGCGCGGACACCTTCGCGGCTCCGCAGGTGAGCGCGGCCGCGGGCGTGGCGACGGGCGCGGCGTCGTGCGAACGAGTGTGAACACAAACACGAACGCGGACGTCGAGCGACGGAACGCGGGCAACGCGCGGACGAACGCGAATGACGCGTGACGGAGCGCGGCGAGGTGCGAACGAACACGAATGCGAACGCGAACGACGTGCGACAGAACGCGGCGACTCCGTCGAGGTGCGAACGAAGGCGAACGAC
Organism: Stipa capillata; assembly: GCA_019208055.1. Classification (NCBI taxonomy): domain Eukaryota; kingdom Viridiplantae; phylum Streptophyta; class Magnoliopsida; order Poales; family Poaceae; genus Stipa; species Stipa capillata. The sequence continues at coordinate 161,025 of JAGXJF010001075.1, forward strand.
GTGCGACGGAACGCGGCGACGTGCGACGCGGACGCGAACGAACGCTAACGCGGACGACGTGCGACGGAGCACGGCGACGTGCGAGCGAACGCGGACGAACGCGAACGACGCGCGAACGACGAGCGGACGAGCGCGGCGACGCGCGGACGACGTGCTGACAAGCGCGACGACGCGCGGGCGACGTGCCAACGAAGCGCTGGCGCGCGTGCTGACGAGGAGCTGGCGCGCGTGCCGACGACGCGCTGGCATGCGTGTCGACGACGTATGGATGAACGTGAATGACGCGCAGACATGGCTCTTTTCCTCGGGCTCCTTTCGACAGCGTCGAGATTCAGTCGAGGTGAACCCTGACGCGGACACAGGGAACGTCGACCGGGAACTTGACGTGGAAGCGTTGAAGCCATCGAACACAGGCGTGAACAAATGCGGGCAACGAGCCGATGACGCGCTGGCGACGTGGACGACGCGCAGGCGCGCGTGCCGACGACGCGCTGGCGACGTGGACGACGCGCTGGCGTGCGTGCCGACGACGCGCTAGCGACGTGGACGACGCGCTGGCTACGTGCTGGCGCGCGTGCCGACGACGCGCTGGCGAATGCGAGCAATGTGCAGGCGACGTGCGACCAACGTGCAAGCGACGTGTTGACGACAGGCGCTGAGGTTGTCCTTGACGATGTCGATGTGGACGGGCGCTGAGGTTGCCCTTGACGACGTCGGCGTAGTCCTTGACGACGTCGATGTAGTCCTCGTCGGAGACGGATGTCGATGCTGTCCTTGACTACATCGATGTAGACGGGCGCTGAGGTTGCCCTTGACGTCGTTGACGTAATCCTTGACGACGTTGACGTAGTCCTCGACGTAGACGGACGTCGAGGTTGCCCCTGACGGCGTCGACGTAGACGGGCGTCGAGGTAGCCCTTGACGACGTCGACGTAGACCTTGATGGCAACATTGTGTTGATGCGAATGTTGAGTCCGTGCCTTTCAGTTATGGAACAGACCGGCGTGCGCCGACGCGGGTGACGCGCGGGCGGCGCTCCGTCGGGCGCTCGGTCTTCTTCTCCTCGGGCTCCCACAACCGCGTCGACACGAGCTCCCCAAACCCTCAACGGTGAGAGCGGAGCCAGGGAACGGGCATCGAGGTGGTCTTTGATGACGTCGACAGCGGTGCTTGTGAAGCGTGGCGACATCATCATGCCGACATTGGGAGAGTGTTGGTGCCGATGAGACATGTCCGCGTTGGCGGAGCATGTCGGTGCCGAGGGGCATGTCCACACCGGCAAAGCATGTCGACGCTGGGCGGAACATGTGGATGCCGGGTGGAGCGTCGATGTCGGAGGAAACATGTCGACGCCGGGTGAGGCATGTCCGCGTCGGCGGGGTATGCTGGTGCCGAGGAGCGTGTCGACGCTGAGAAACATGTTGACTTCGGCGGAGCATGTTCGTGACGGCGGAGTGCGTCGGCGCCGAGGAGCACGTCCATGCTGGACGGAAGACGTCGATGCTGGGCAGAGTGTCGATGCCGCGCGAGGCGTGTCGACGCCGTGCAAGGCATGTCGATGTCGAGCGGAGTGATGACGCCTAGCAGCTTGGCTTTGTTTCTGGGAGAGCCCCTTGTCCAGATGGTGCCGAGCGCGGAAGGTGTCGAGGCACACACGGATCGTGCCCGGGGAGGGCGTTGAGGCGCATGTGGTACTTTGCCCACGGATGGTGTTGGAGCGTGCTGCGGTAGCTTGCCGAGACGTCTGTGGTGTCACCTGCGTCGATGCGAACACATCGCGGGACGATATTGGTGTGCACATATGGCTGGCGCCGAGCGCGAAGTCCGGTACCTGCAAGGTGTGTGCCCTTTTTGCGTGAATTTTGACGCGGCGTGCTCCGGTGGGATTATTAGGCCGTCGTGTCGGAGGAGATAGTGTGTTGCAAGGTGTGCGGGCTTGACATCGCGGGGAGCTCTCGTCGCGCGACCCCGGAGGGAAGGGACACTCTATCCTGGACGGAGGTGGCTCGACATCGCGGGGAGCTCTCGTCGCGCGACCCCGGAGGGAAGGGACACTCTATCCCGGACGGAGATGGCTCGACATCGCGGGGAGCTCTCGTCGCGCGACCCCGGAGGGAAGGGACACTCTATCCCGGACGGAGGTGGCTCGACATCGCGGGGAGCTCTCGTCGCGCGACCCCGGAGGGAAGGGACATTCTATCCCGGACGCAGGTGGCTCGACATCACGGGGAGCTTATCATCACACGACCCCGGAGGGAAGGGACACTCTATCCCGGACGGAGATGGCTCGACATCGCAGGGAGCTTACCGTCGCACGACCCCGGAGGGAAGGGACGCTCTATCCCGGATGGAGGTGGCTCGACATCGCGGGGAGCTATTCGTCGCACGACCCCGGAGGGAAGGGACACTCTATCCCGGACGGAGGTGGCTCGACATCGCGGGGAGCTTACCGTCGCACGACCCCGGAGGGAAGGGACACTCTATCCCGGACGGAGATGGCCTCGGACGTCGCGGGGAGCTTATCGTCGCACGACCCCGGAGGGAAGGGACACTCTATCCCGGACGGAGATGGCTCGGACCCTGTCACGGGGGGGCTTGATGCCATGTTGACGAGCCCCTGATGTCGTCGAGGACGGGCACGGAAGCCGCCAAGTCCAAGAGCACGCGTAATGGCGACGTCAACGACAAGCCCCTGCTGCCGCCGAGGGCGGGCGCCACGGACGCCAAGCTCGAGAGCGCGGACGAGGGCGACGTTGATGACGAGTGCGGCGCGGCGGACGCGTGTGGCGGACGAACACGGCGGAAGACCGCAGCGCGGCAGACGTGCGCGGCACGGCGGACGCATGCGGCGGAAGAACTCGTCGCGGCGGGCACGCGCGGCGGAAGACCTTGTCACGGCGGGGGCGCGCGGCGGAAGACCTTGTCGCGGCGGGCGCGTACGGCGGACGAGCGCGGCACGGCGGACCCGCGAGCGGCGGATGAGCGCAGCGGACGACCTCGTCGCGGCAGACGCGTGCGGCGGATGGCCCCTTCGCGGCGGACGCGTGCGGCGGACGCGCGTGGTAGATGAGCGCAGCGGACGACCTCGTCGCAGCAGACGCGTGCGGTGGATGGCCCCTTCGCGGCGGACGCGTGCGGCGGACGCGCGTGGTGGATGAGCGCAGCGGACGACCTCGTCGCGGCAGACGCGTGCGGCGGATGGCCCCTTCACGGCGGACGCGTGTGGCGGACGCGCGTCGTAGATGAGCGCAGCGGACGACCTCGTCGCGGCAGACGCGTGCGGCGGATGGCCCCTTCGCGGCGGACGCGTGCGGCGGACGATGGCAATGCCAATGACAAGCCCCTGATGTCGCCGAGGATGGGCGCGGAGGATGCCAAATCCGGGAGCGTGGACGAGGGCGATGTCGATGACAAGCCCCTGGTGTCGCCGTCACGCAACATTTGGCTTAATTACAGCGTCTCCCTGAGCTCATTAGCTTCGCGCCTCAGGGTTTCGGCCTCCGTTTCGATGCGTGCTTCAGAGTTTGCCACGTTGATCGCGGCCGCGAGGAGTCCAGCAGCCCGGACGTCGGTTGATGAGTCGTCGGCTCGGAGGTTAGCGGCCGACGGGTCGTTGACGCGGGCGCCGCTAAGCTCCATGGTGATGACCATGTTGTTCGTCCTGGCTCGACGCGTCGGGTTTGGTGTGCGGGGGGACGATCGTCCTCCGCGCTCTTTCTCTTCGGCGCCATGGCTTTTCGCTCGCGTCCCCCACGGACGGCGCCAACTGTCGTAGATACAAGTCTAGACAGTGAATTTGTGGCACCCCCGGTCGGCTACAGCGACCTCCGGGCGTGCGAGGGGCAAACGAGCGAGAGCGCGAACGCACGAGACGGTCGACGAAGTAATTCGGTACTTGTATTAGGGCACGAAAATTAGAGCTTACATGAGAGGAAAATGGAAAATGGGATCCCTTTGCCCTCTACCCCCAGGGGGCTATTTATAGGGGAAAGGGAGAAAAGTGTGAGATTACAGTTTTACCCTCACGTGAGAGGGAACTCATAAGGACATTATGGTCATTTTCCATCCCTAGAGAATCCTAGGAGAATATTCCTGAGCATCTTCAGGAGAATCTTCGGGAGAATCTTCTTGGAGAACGTGATGGCCTTGCGTATGGGCTCGTCGGAGACAGCCCTGACGCGGAGCGCGGGCTCGTTGGAGATAACCCTGATGCGGAGTCCTGAAACGGAGAGCGGGCTCGTCGGAGACAGCCCTGACTCGGCGACCGGGCTCATCGGAGACAACCCTGACGCAGAGCGCGGGCTCGTTGGAGATAACCCTGATGCGGAGTCCCGACATGGAGAGCGGGCTCGTCGGAGACGGCCCTGACGCGGCGACCGGGCTCGTCGGAAACAGCCTTGACGACGGAGGTTGGGCGCGTCAGAGACAGCCCTGACGCGGAGCGTCGACGAAAATCTCAACAGTGTTGCAGTGATTCTAAACAACGTCGATTCGGGGTAGCGCAGAAACCCTCCTCCAACAATTTTGTGTACACAGGAAAACACCGTAAATATCAAGACATCGAGTGTATAGCAGGGCCACCAGAAGGCGCTAAGGCAGGGCCTACCGCCATGGCGTGCCGCGTGGGCCCCGCGAGGCTCGGTTGCCGCTGCCCTAGTAGATCTATCTCGACTCCAGAAACCCTTTCGTGAAAGTTTTTCTATTTATACAGTACCCCTTGCATCGTGAACAGAGGCATTGCCACAAATAACAGGGGAGGGGGAACGCAGCCGGGATTGTCAATTTTCCATCACCATCCATAGATTAGACCTCCTTGTACTTCATCTTTAGCATCGGCAATATTGGATTAGTTTGTAGCTTGGTAATTCGTAGAGTCATGAATCAATCTACTATAGGTTTATCATCAAAAAATTTATTGAGAAGGAAGTATCTATGTAAGAAACAGATAACGAAATCTAAATTCAGTTATGTGGACTCTTATTTCTGGGCCGCAATTATGGATGCTAAACTATCCCTTCTACAGATATTGTCGGAGGGTTGCTGGTAATGAAAAAAGAACCTTGTTCTGGGAGGATGTGTGGGTACTGGATTGCGCATTGGTAAAGAAAAGCCCTTGGCTATATATTGTAGGTTTTGATATTGAGAAAATGGTATAATAAATTCTAAGAAAAGGGTGGGATAATATACAGTTCAGCTGAACTCTACCGGGGGACACCATGCAAATGTGGCTGGATGCCTGCATCTACAGCAGTTGTGTGCTAGTGTTGTTTTGACAAATGAAGATGATTTCCTTGAAATGGTCATTGGGTGATAAGGCTTTACAGTTAAATCCTCGAGCTTTGAAGGGAGAGGATATGAAGTTCCCAAAGACGTTTCAATGGAAGGTTAAAATCCCTTTGGAAATTAAAGTGTTTCTCTGGCTCATTCTGAAAAGGAGTGTTCTGACAAGGATGTTTTGCTGCATAGGGGTTGGAAAGGAGACAAATTGTGTCAATTTTTGCGGCTTGAATGAAACAAGTGGTCATCTTTTTTTTTGCCTGCTCTTTGGCAAAATTTCCATGGAATATAATTAGTTGTGCTTTTGGGCTCAATGCTGCTCCTGCTAACTTCTAACACTTGTTTGGGGGTTGGTTGCATTCTTTTGCAAAGAAACAAAATCGTCCTTGTGGATGTAGCTGTCTATATGGAAGACAAGGATCCGTTCTTTCAAAATGTTCATCCTATTGATCCTGCTAGATAATATCTAGCGCGATAGCACGATGCTAGTTTATGTCGCGACCTGCAACCATGTTTGTACTTTAGTTAAGAAAATAAAATGGAAATTGAGAGTCTTCGGCACAACAGAAATAAACATATTTACTGAAGTTGTATTGTTGGAAAGAGAGGGGATTTAACACGTAAATATATTCATGGAAGTTGTATCGTTGGAAAGACAGGAATTAGCCTCTCTTTTTTCAAGCCATCTATCAATGTGGGATGAGACAAGTGTAATGTGCACCTGAGGTGCTCATGCGGAGGTGACATTCAGCGAGTCGGGTCGGGCCGAGCCGAGGCTCGGCATGGTTTTTCTTTTACCAATCCACCGTAGTCTATGTTGCACACGAATGCCAAGGCATGCAACTGCATTCTCCACCTCAAGGTCTCTTCGCCTGCACTCCCCTCAATCGCATGTTACCCTCCGTCGAACTCTCCCATTTCTGTGCCGGCCACCTCTGCTTGCCCCATCGTCTGATTGTACGTTCTGTCATCGATCGTCACAACTCCTATCGACATGAAAACCACTTTTCTTTACTTAAACAGATTGTTGAGAGATCGAAAGACAAAGGATTCGTGATAGCTTAGTTAAATTGTGGATGGGGAATGATAAAATTAGTGCAAATAAATTAGCCAAATGACACCCTTGAAACAATTGGTGCGACTTCGAGAAAACCGTACCAATTGTAATGAGACATTCTTGAGAGTTTCGGTACATAGTTGCTATCAGTAAACATTAGAAATTCGCATTTCGATCTAGAAAAAACCGCACGTTATCTATTCTTTTTCTTCACGAGGGCCAGGCTGTGTACTGATTGCTCTCCCCAGCCCATCGAGGCCGACATTTGTTGTCTTCTCCTAACTGTCCCTCTGAGCTTTCTCGCTCTTGCTCTGTTTTTCACGGGAGGCGCCGCCACCGCGTAATCGGCGCTGAGGACGCACAGAGATGACGGGAAGATGTGCGGAGGACTCCATTTTTTGCGACATGAGCAGAGTGGTTGCTGCTCGGTGGCGGTGATGGTTGGGCGGAGAAGAGGAGCGGTGGAGGCGGGTCTCCAACGACAGCCGAGCAGGAGAAGAACCCACAGGAGGATGGAGCTGTCGGAGGCTTGCGCCGAGGAGGTCGGCCATAGCAAGTCAGCAAGGCTAGGGACGAGGGAAGGCATGGTGAGGGCCAGGCGCGACACCTCACCCGCAACGGAGGAAAACCAAGAACCTCTAAGGCTGGGATCCAAGTCACTCGAGTAGGTACCAAGTGATTAAGTGTAAGTCTCTAATGCCACAATTAAGGGGATGGGTACCAATGACCGGGTACGTTGATTCAACGATGAAGACCAATTGGAGGTGGAACGAGATGCTAACGAATGAGTACCAGCCCGTTGCTGATTATGTTGCCTCTCTGTATTAGCATGCTAACTTGGACGTACACAATTGCATGTTTTTTGCAACTTTCTTAGTTTGGTAACTTTGTCGTTTGGACAAGCATGCATGTATCTATATATATATATATATATATATACTATTGTTGTTTTTCTACTTTCGATCAGCTGAACTTTGTAGTTCGGTTAATTTCTAGTAATGGAATTCGGAGAGCCTTAACTAGAAAGAAGGAGGGTACACGGGGAGGATGTATATATAGATGGCATAGCACGTACGTACGTACGTACGCACACTTGATTGGCGTATACGTACGTGTGATCCGTTTGACTTGTGCATACGCATGATAACCTTATGTCGCTGTCTCAATGTTTCAGCCGTTGCATACATTTGGAATAAGGAGCTTTTACCCTGAAAATGACGTGCGTGGCACGCCTACCCTAAACATCCATGATCCGTCCCGGCTCCTCTTTTACGTTACACTACATTTATTACGTATATATGCATCCATTTCTTCGAATGATTGACTCAGTTTGCATGCATCGACATATATACACGCACTAACTATACATAAGCTAACTAGTTCGTCTCATTCATTAGTTTCAGTGTCGAAATACGTGGTTAACATTTTCTGGTTAGCTTGAATTTGGGTGAACTTATCGGTAAATCAGACTTAATATTGCTTGAACATTCTAAAAGGTCGTGTTCGAAAAACCTAGTTGACGTAACTTAATGATGCCACCTACTTTGATGCCCACGTCTAGACGTGAGAGACAATATTGAAATACGAGTGTATTACTCATTGTTTCTCATTGGGTTAGCCTAGCTTTTTGGTGGATTTAACTGATACATAAACTCAATATTCACGACTTTAACCGTCGATCGAAATATCGAATGTAATCGATCAGTTCCTTTGTTTGACGTGCCGTGTTACTTTCATCATTTCTGTAGGCAGGACATGCATGCTAGGGTTGAATTTGGATCTGCGACCGCTTTCTGATCTGAGCTAGGGTGGTTGAAGATTTCCTCCATGACAGTGATGTGCAAATGTATATGTATGCAGCTTAGAGAACATGCATACACATGCATGATCAAACAAGGTGCTTCACTCCCGGAGCAAAAAAAACACTCATGGTTCAAGCCTTTATATATATCATTATTGTTACCACCAGAGAGACATACATGCATGCATGAAAGCATCCTGATCGATGAACCCTTCTTTATCTCCTAGCTAGTCTTCAGCGAAACAAAAATTAAAAGGGAAAAGAGATAACAAGAAAAGAAAAGATAAGATAAAGAAGATCGCGAAAGCGAAAGGAAAACATAAAGGGAATGATTTACATGAGCAACCACCTATGCTACTTGAAAGCGATTGGTAATGAGAGAGGTTGAAACTATGCATGCATAACAGTAACGCAGATTAACTGAACGGCAAAAATACTTCATCTTGTATATGTGTGTGCATATGGATGTTTCTACTTAATTGATGGCCTTGGCGCCGTTGTAGCAGAAATGGCGATGGAACTCTCCTCCTATGCAGCATTTCAGCTTCAGGAAGCTGGGCTCCTTGGGAACTGTAAGGGGCCTCCTCGACCTGCATGTCCATATATACATCACAATTTCATTTCAGCCATCGATCTCACTGTCCAACATAAAGGGGCATCCAGAACTGTTCATTGATACCTTTGTTCTTTATATAGTTCACCTAATTAGTTAGTCCCCACTTTATGTACGTAGAACAACTATAATTATACCATCCAAAGGCATGAACAACATGTTCGTTCCTAGTTCCTGTTTGCTGCAACTATTTGCTTGTATATATTAATTTTGTTTCAATCTTAATATATTTTAACCAATCATTAATATTTGCGTTCTGTTCAACAATATATGGGTTAATGATATGATCATATAATAATTGCCTTTGTGGGTGGAATGGCTTGTCAAACGCTGGCATGAGTTGGGCTTTTGGAACCATCTCCTTCCTCATCATCTTGATTTCACGCTCCTCCATCACCTGCGTACGTGCAGTAATTTAACATTCATTAAGACACTACATTAATAAAATATACTTGTTAAACATAATCTAAAACTTCAAGAAAACATATATTTCTCCATAATAAAACCCTTTACCTGTGATAACTTCTCCTCAAATCTCCGAATAATTTCCATGGTGTTTATCTTGCTTGCAACCTGCAATAAATTCCTCACAGTTCAGTTTGTAACTTTGTATCGGGGGAGGTATATATATTAGTGTTAAATAATGACATGGAAATTGTGTATCTACATAACCTGGTAATTGTAACCAGCTCGCCTTATTGCTCTCTCCTCGGTGTGAAGCCTACAGTAGCTCAGTGGCTGCTCGTGTTTTGCTGATCTCTGACGAAACATTTACATGAAAATATTAATTTCAGGGTATCATCTCATCTGCATGATGATCAATGTGTGTGTGTGTGTGTGTGTGTGTGTGTGTGTGTGTGTGTGTCATGTCAAAATTTGAAGTTAACCTTTGGTGAGGTTTGTGAAGTTGGAGAACGACGTTTGCTCTCGTCATGATTTATCAAGTCTTGACCTCCTTTCCGAGCGTTTTGCTGTTCGTTTTTCCGTCCTCGTGGCTGTAAAAGTTTACAATTATAAGAAAATAAATTCAAACATAATTGAGAATGCAAAAGTTATTTAGATATATTATTCTAACTATCTCATGCGATGAATATGTGAAAGCAAATCTGTATATGCCTCGCATGTATCATCATTAGCCATGCATAGAGAAAGATTATGATGAAATGAGATGTTGCATATATACTTAAAATTTTGGTCTCCCATCTCCTTAGTTTTGCACGGAAAAGAAAAGGACCTTAAGTTAGTCATCCATGTTTTCTGAAACACTGCAAAGAAAAGGACCATAACTAACATGATATATCCCACATCTCAATGATATAGTCGAACCATTCCTACCAATTTGACCAACTTTATAGTAAACAAGGGTAGTTTGATAGCGCTAGCTCTTGACAAGGACTACTCCATTATCATGTGTATAAGTGGCGCATATAACATCAGAACCAGTCATTGTCAAAAAATATTGAACAAGCAAACAAAAAAAATTTATATCATTTTCGCAAAAAAAAAGCCTTGATCCTAGCATGAATATACAATAAGATAGCATGTCATCGTTAAGACACTGAGAAGCTCATCTTAAAAGCAGCTACAGTGTACATGCTGGACCATGAGAAGCTAGTGTAGTGCTCGTCTATATGGTGCATGGTTCCTAAAAAAATTCGGTTTTAAGGGCGCGCCCCTATCTGGAATGGTGGACTTATGAATTATGGGGAAATTTTTTGATACCTAAATACGAATTTCAAGGATAGGAATAGGACTATTTTGCACGGTAGCTACATTTGATACAAAGGAATCAGCTTATTATTGAATTTCTTTGGTTTACTGTAACATTCCTTTCAAATCATAGGAACTTCAAATAATTCTGAACATCCACCAAACCTTTATTTTTATAATCCTACAAATCAAACTATTACAAGTTCATGTATTTTCCATCCTTGTTTTGCACATGTATTCCTATCTTATTCTTGTATATTTTTTCCTATTCCAACATTTTTAGAACCGCCGTGCAATAAAAAAGGCCCTAAAGGCCCATTCGAAAGTAGAATTGTAGGAATTTCATAGGAAAGCAATACAATTCCTCAAGGAATGTAGAAACAACCGCATTCCAAACAGGCTGCTCAAACACGGTTGATAAACATCAAGTTATGCTAAGTTACCAAAAATTCTTAGTGTAGGCTTGCTATATACTCACAAATACTTTCATTTCTTACATATTTACCTCAATAGTGTTCTTATGAGGTGGAGACCCTCCGTTCCTTGCCGGGCTCTTGGGACCTGAACTAGTCGTTGAGCTCTGCAGAAAAGAAACGGAAACGAATCAAGTCAATTTAAAACCAAATTAATTAACTCGCACTGAACAGTCCAAATTAAACAAGCTTTATAAGATGAGCTTTTTAGAACCATGTGTGTGAGACCATATCTGCTTAGCTAGATATAAAAGGCTGACTAGCGAAGCTTAGCGTGCGGACCTTGGCCATTTGGACAATTGTATAAAAAGTAACAAAAATGATGCCCAAGCTAACACAAAATCCCTTGGGGCTTATTTAGAAAGCCTTTAACTAACTTGAAAAAGACAACAACACGTGTAACTATAAAGGACCAGGTAAGGCATGCATATACTTAAATGTAACTTGTGCAAGAGTTTGCATGTTCAACGGAAGTCCTAATGTAAGACCCTATGCTAGAACTCAAAGAAAACAACACGGAAGCAAAAAGATTGCATCTTGTTAGCTTGTCTTTCTCTTAAAAGGATCTTGACGTAACCTTAATATCACCGTACACATACATGTTGAGGCAGTAGCACCTCAAATGGATCAAACCTGACAAAAACTCTACTAACACCAAGCAAGACCATCCAGTTTGAATCATCTTGGGCAAGATCCGATCGATCGAACAGGTTGCAAACAACAACTTCCAGATAGATGTCTAAGGCCGAGAAATCAAGCCCCAGGTGAACCCTAACTAAAACGGCAGGCACAAGATAGATGTTTGTTATTTCCTAACCTTAGGGGAGGTGGCCTTCCTTGTCTTTTCCATCTCTCTAGCCATGAATTCTCTCAACTCTCAAATGCAAGCTCGAATGCTCGATGGCTTAAGCAACCAATAGTTGCACCAATTTATAGACATGCATGCATGCACATAGGGCGTTCACAGCATCGACCTTAGCTTGCTAGCTAAGAGCCAAGTGGGATATGGTAGCTTTCGATTGAGCCTAGTGTGCCACTTCACCTGCCATCCATTTCCATTCCACCATATGGTTCCTTCAAGAGGCCTCTAAGGCCTAGTCTAAATCAATCAGAATATATCATATCATATCATCAGTGTGCATGCATGACTGTGTCTTGTTACTACCAACCATCTGATGAGGCGTAGCCATCAACTAGGGGAACCAGGCTAACAAACTCATGAGGTGACCCCGGCCGGCCCCTTTTATTTGAGGTGAGACTGAAACTTCTTCAATCTCTCGCTCTCCGGGGTTGGTTATGCATGGCAATGGCAAATGGCATGGTTAGGCTTCTCGTCGCGCATCGCCTGAGGCGTGTGAAGAAGAAGAGAGCTTGAAGCTTCCTGGCTATGGCGCCGCATGCAGCATGCAATAATAGGGTCTCTTAAGGCTGACACTAGCTAGCTTGCAACAACCTTAACACTGCCAGGGCAACAGACTAATCATCCTGTTTGCACGCGTAGCTATGATTGATATGCCTCATCTTTTTGGCATATTCACTTCATTCTGTATGTGCTATTTTTGCATAAATAATGGTAGTTGTGCACGGCATTATTAGTGATTAACTGCTAAATCTATGCGTAAGCTAGCTAGCTAGCTTGGTTTATTGATCCTAGTTCAGCCCTACCTGCCCTGTTTTGCGGCCTTCAATTGATTCTAGTTTAGTCCTCAAGTTTAGTTTAGGTCCTATTTAATCTCTCCAAGTGAAGGTGATCACGCTTGATGGATATCTGTGTCACTGGCATACGGTCTTGCGGGGAGATTATTTTTGTAATCGATAATTTAATTTACATCTACAATAAAAATAAGATCGAGTATACTCTAAAAATAATTTACTGTCGTTGGTAAGTAGTCTAGACCTGTATGCGATGCTAAATTACCTGGCAGATTTTGGCATGCATGAATTGAAAGGCTAACGATCTTATATTCCACACCGTATCTTCAATCAACTCGTGCGTCGCACTCGTTTTCGTTATTTCAATTCCTTATGTTCCAAGGTATGATGACGAATATTACTTGTCTGAAAAATGTGACAATCGACGTTGATGGTGCAGCCGACGCATCGGTGTCTGAGGCTGCATTTTCACACGTACGTTCCGGCGGCATCACGCATGCATGCATGCTTACTGAAAGACAAATTAATGTGACACAAACAGTGCAAAACTAATTTTCACTGGTGTCTTCGGTAGTAATCATCCGAAATTACTTATTTATTTACAAATAAAGTACCGCTTTTATGTTTGGTTCAATTTGTTAGTTAATCTTACTTTGTCGGCCATGAGAAGCAAGGCTGTGAGTTGCCACACTTTAATTTCGACAAAATGCCAGTATATTCGAGAAGTGCAACTGCAATCATCAGGCTTTAAAAATTGTCATCGCAAACACTAGAAACTCACTCTCCCACCATTTTTTGCTAACCTTAGACCAAAATGCCCTCTTCTTGTAAGAGGTTAACATGGTCCAATAGTCGATCAGTATCTAAAGAGCTTGCCACATCATGATTTGGGGCGACGTGGATGGATAGGAGTAGAGAGAGTTATTAAATTATTACTAGACGAAGGCGAACAAGCTAGCACTCGTATCAAGCAAGACACAAGCTAGACACCAAGGAATAGAAGAGCGGACTTTGTGCGCTGGGGTGCACACGCAAACGGGTTCTGATGCACTTTGCTTTAGTAGCAAGCTATTGGAGTTTGTATCTTTAACAATTCCGTCTCCTCTAGTCACAAGTTATTGTAGTTGTTTATCGAAAATCTTACTTAACCATTCTGTCTCCTCTAGAAAAGCTATTTCATCTCTCCGACTCGGATAAACTTTTGATCTCTGTGGAGTATGGTCATTTCTTAAGGCTGGTGTATATAAGTACAGAGAGGGTTTAACGTGGCCCTGCCTTCTTCCCCCTCTTCTACAGCTCCCGTTGCTGAATCCGCCGCCGCTTGCACTGCCTTCTAATCTCAACCACCACGATATCCAAATCCAAATGGCCATCCAACACTACTAAAAAAAGACTATCTCAGCCGGTTTAAAATAGCCATCAAAATCGGTTTTTAATACCAATTGTAAGCAAAGAGAGCTAATAGTATGATGTATCTCAGCCGGTTTGCCAACCGGCTAACATAACATCACTATCTTAGTCAGTCCACTATCTTGAATCGACTCTGATACTGAATAAAAAATAAATAAATAAGGTGGTCGACGATCCTCCTCGCCAGTCGCCGCTGGACCAGACACTGCTAGATCCGGCTATCGCGAGTCTCATCATCGCACAACCCATCCCTCCCGCCCAAACGTCAGCTTCACCGTAGCGTTGAGCGTGGACAGCTCCGTCGGCACCAGTGACGCGTCCGTCCCCGCCTGGATCACGAAGTTGTGGAACATAATGCTCTGCAGCAGAAGAAGAAATCAGTAGGAAGGAATCAGTCTAGTGAGCTCTTGGATCAAAACAGAAGCAAAGATGATCAAACGATCGACATAGAGGGGAAAATGTGTAGGCCACCATGAAGCAACGCTCAAAGCCTCGAACTAACCTGAATCACCCATCGCATCCACGCGTACCCTTGGCAATCCCTACAACCTGCATCCAGTTACTCCCTGAACTGCGCCAGATAGACAGTACAATCAAACATCAAAAACCACACAAGAACAACAAGCATCCACCACCTACACCCACGATTACCCAACCCTCTTTGTTGGTATGGCCGAGCAATCAGCAACAGGTTACATGACTCGGTTCTTTGGGCAAGCGTAACTAGATGCAGGGGCGGACCACCAGAGGCCAACGAGGCAACGGAGTGGGGGGGGGAGCGGGATGAGTAGGTCGGGGAGAGGCGGGACTTCCTCCTCCTCCTCCATGAGGAGCCCTTCCTCCTCGATGGCTGCCTCCTTCATCCACGGGCCGCGCCGTCTTGCCTCGCCGCTGCCGGTCATCCCTCCCACCGTCCTCCAACCAGGCGCCGGAGCTCGTCACTGTCCCCGCCTCCGAGCACTCCTCCCATCGCTGCCCCTGCTCCTTCGACCAGCCGCCCCCAGCACCGCGAGGTGCAGCGGGCATAGGTACAGGCCCCTCCGGCAGCGAAGGAGCCCATGCCCAAGGTCAAGCATCGAGAAGAAGCTATGTGAGATCCAGATTTGTGGGGGCGGGGAGTGGTGGAGGGATTTGGGAGAGCGAGAGAAAGGCGGCGCTGATGCGGATCGAGAGGAGTCAGGGGTGGATTGGGGATTGGAGGACTAGTGTCAGGATGGATATGGCAACAATGTTGGTGTTGAGCTTGGGCCAAAATAGTCAATTGGGTTTTAGGCAAAACCGACTTGAATAAATTACACTACCTTAGTTTTTTTTGAACCGACTAGAATATTTTTTTAGTCTATTTTTTATGAAAATCGACTGAGATAAGTAACTATTCTAGCCTGTTTATTTTTTGAATCGACTAAGATATTTATAACCGGCTGGGATTTCTCTAACATAGTCAGTATGAGGGGTCTAGAAAAGTCTTTTTTAGTAGTGCAAGCCCGTGGCTGGTAGCTGTCGCATGTCTCGCTGTCCCACCCTAGCTAAGTAATCGCCACGCGCCGATGTGCCACTCTGGTCAGCCATCTCTCTAAGTCCAGGGGTGCATATAAAAAACCCCACCAAGCCTCTAACGCTAACCCAAACTCTAACATCGTTGATGACAGCATTGGTGTGGAAGTAGTGTGTCACTGGCCAGAGGAGGGGAAGGTTGATGAGCTCAAGAAAAACAGCTTCATGCAATAGCCGTCATGCTAGAGGAAGGAGAAGGCTTCAGGAGGAAGAAGCAAGGAAGAGGAGGAAGAAAGCATGAAGATAAATATTCATTGTTGGCAAATGGAAACTGTTTTTCTACCTATAGTAGGCATGGTTTGTATTAGGGCACCATCAGCTTGCATCGGATACATAATTGGGTAGGTAGCATGTTGCACATATTACCAGTGGCATAATTTGAGAATTGGAATGCATGAGGACTTATCAATCTACTCGTGCGTCGCACTCATTTTCGTTATTTGAGCTCCTTATGTTTCAAGGTTTTCATGACGAAAAATGTGACGGATGTCGATCGAGCAGCTGAGGCATCAGTGTCTCAGGACTTTGGAGTGCGTTTTCACTCGTTCCGGCGGCACCACGCATGCATGCATGACTCACTGAGGAAAAAAACAAACGTTTGTATATCAACTCGTTTTCAGTGGTAGCGGCCGTCCGTGGTCCAGGAACCTCGTTGTAATTTTCTTTATGTTCGGGGTCTTTGTACTTCTGATGAACTCTTAAATTGATCTAGGTTCTTTTCGTAAAAAAAACTCATTTTCAATGGTATCTTCAGTATGAATTGTCCGTAATAGTTTAGAAAGGACTGTCATTAGACAGTCGACTGATTTTCGATTGGGCCAAAGTTAAATTTTTTAATCATTGAATTAAGATCTAATCGTCTAAGTCTCTATTTTTTTTTATCTATTTCCTTACCTCCCCCACCTCTTTATCCCCAACCACCGAGCACCTTTCTTTTCCAATCCCGACTCCGGCAGCTGCCGTCGCAGGATCAAGCTCTTCTCTAAACCCAGCGGGGCACTCGTGTTTTCTCCAAGCCGGACGACAGCCCACCCACAACTCTAACCTTAACCACTCACTGGCTCATCTCTGCCTCGCCGGCGCTGTCGCCGTTGGCTCCGACTCGATGCGAGACTCGTTCTCACCATGCATCTGTGTCGTCGCCATCTCCAGCTCGAGGCGAGGCTCGCCCCCATCGGACACGAAGAAGATAATAAAAGAAAGAAAAAGAAGGTGATTTTGCAATAAAAAATTTGAGTATTGATACATTGAAAAACAGTCATCTCGCTGTTAGTAAAACCGGTTTAGAAACAAATTACCGTTAGCTTTTACCTTTTAGGTACCGGTTCAATTTGTTCGTTATGACGAGCTAACGAACACAAGTATTGCAGAATATTTGTTTAGTACGTATTATGTGGGAGTCATAAGTGCTCTTTATAACTCTTGTCAAAATATAATTCATTCTATAATTTCGAGGCACTTTTGTCCTCTTCCTTTTGGTGCTATACCGCATCAACACATAGAGAGAATGTGTGAGTTTCAGAGTTGTATCGACGCAGTTAAGAAGATCCTGGGAATAAGTTAAGGGTAACACCGTAACAATAGATATCATTTTCGTATACTTTGGTCCACTGTAACTGTCTTTGACCCACTGTAACAGATTTAAAAAAAGCACTAAATCTAAAAAACATTTAATGATGCATACCTCTATAAAATTACATGCTACAACTACCTGACGTCTTCCAAAGCATCAAACTATGGATAAAAAGTGAAAATATTGCATCAATCAATACTCTTGATTTTTCTGAATAGACTATTCTGAGCTTATAATTAGTACGACTCTACCGATCCCCGGTGAAAATCTGAAAAGGGTTCGTTGTAAAATATTGTTCTGTTCTTCTCCAAGTAAATATATGCTATATCTTTTACAAAATTCCGAATATTATCCAAACTGAAGGAAAATAAAAATGTATAGTTCCCTGGGATAATGACGAAATTGTTATTGGGGCCTCATTGGGCAATCGTTCTTGACCAGATGGCCATAACGCTGACATCATATCCTTTTCCGGATACGTGTGATGAAGTGCATGAATGGATTTGCCTCTCTTTTTTCCATCCTCCTCTTTTCTTATTTTTCTGTTTAATGGGCACAGAATAATACAGACGGCCGGTCCCAGCTCGATCAAGATACTAGCCATGGCCACAAGATCGGGCAATCAATGGTAACGCGAGAATTATGGCGGCACTTCACGTGAATCAATTCATTTGTACGTGTCCCACAAACATGAACCTACAATGGCCCGGCCGGTCGGCCGCTCGTGTAGAAGTCTCTAATGGCGCCTATGTACGGTTGGTTAGCTAATTGTGTTAAGTTCCCTAAAGGAAAATGCTACTTATGTTAAGCTTTTTAGGTTCTTTTAGAAAGGGACGAAACGTGTCCTTATGACAAATAGATAAGGACAAATAGATTACATAAACAGAACCATACAATACAAGGACGCCTGTCCATACAAGTAACACAAAGGCCCTTGAAAGTAAGGAAAATTATAGACAAGCCCCCAAGGTCTTCGGCTTCTTTGTTCATTGCCATCCTCGAACCTCCATGCATCGTCGCTCTGCCAGGGACGAAATCGACAAAGAAGGCAGCGCGGGAAACGATGCCGAAAGAATAATGTACGTGAATCAGCTAGGACCCCTCCAGCTGCTTGCGAGGACGTTGATCTAGCACCGCCTTCTCCTTTGAGCGAAGATGCCGCCTAGACAACAACTCTAGAAAAAGGGAACAACCACAACGACTACAAGAAAAAGCCCAACCAAATGGAGAGGAAACCCCGGGTCTTGTTTCACCGTAGAAACGAAGCAACGGTGAAGGATCCTCGACAAGGTAAATTCTCCAGCATGATCAGGAATCACCGCTTCTATCATCGACGAAAGATCAGGAGTCGACGACCTGAAATCTAACCCGTTTCTGCTATCCGCTAGAGACGGAAACGTCAGGCCGGGAAGAAAAAGCAGCTGCAGCCCTTGGCCTTCCTGTTCCCTTTATAGTATGCAATGCAGCCCCAATGTTGGAGCGTACATGTATAGTGACCTTGTCATGGAATCGACATGACAACTTAACACCAAGTAGCTAGCTAAGAGTATTCATTAATATGCGTTGATTCTTCAAGAAGTAGCTAGCAAAAGATAGAACGATACATCGACCATGCAACTACTTAGCTAAGTTGCCGGCCGCACCAATACCAACATTGACATCGACATTTTGAGAGACATTGAAAACGTGACAAAGTGGCGCTCGGGTTCGAATCTTCGGCCGGGTACTAGCTACATCTTTCTTAAGTTCCAAAGCTTCAAATTTTTTTTTAGACAGAGCTTGTAGTTAACTTAAAAAGGTGAAACTTTTAAACGTTGCTACAGATATATCTATTACAGATGGTTTGGAAACTCCAATATAGACGGTTTCACTAGTACAGAAAAGTTGTTCCTAGACAGTTCAAAATCATCATCCGATACAGTTTCAGCCACCGTCTGGGAATATGCATCGTAGATAATCGGGCCTTAATCAGATGATTAGTCTGATATCTCGAATGGTTTTTCTGTCTGAACCGTCTAGGATAGCAATTATGACAACAATGTTCATTTCCTTTTTTTTACCTTGAAACACAAAATTTCATAGATTTCATATTTCGATGTACAAATACACATTTACATTCACAACAACGACACTTTCACATTCACAGCATATGAACACATTCACGTTCATATGCATAGAAAGAACACATTAATATTTCCATCGACATAACCATATAATTAAGTACATGAAGAACAAATGAATTTAAATTCTAAGTATCGACAAATCCACATCACAAAATATCTTTATATTAGTTCAAATGCACAGCTAGCTAGGGTTGATGGTACCCGCCATGAGCTGACACATATGATGACAGACGTAGTAGGCACAAAGGTTGGTTCCTTGTGACTACTGGCAGCACTGCAAAGAGAAAATGTTTTAGTTCGAGAGGGATTATTATCAATTACAAATGAAGGTATAGCGTATTATTTTATATTTATGGAAGACCTTGAAATTCAAATTGTGTGGCAATTTGTCTTG
Organism: Stipa capillata; assembly: GCA_019208055.1. Lineage (NCBI taxonomy): Eukaryota > Viridiplantae > Streptophyta > Magnoliopsida > Poales > Poaceae > Stipa > Stipa capillata. The sequence continues at coordinate 180,663 of JAGXJF010001075.1, forward strand.
GGCTGCTAAATTGGATCTCCCCCCATGGGACACATAAGTAGCAAACGACCTGTCAATTAAATTGCTGATACGCGTGAAATCGTGGTTCCGACGCTTGTAGGAATCAAAGTATATGACCTTGTTCCATTTGGATATTATCACAATCAATATCCAATTAAATCTACATGAATAGGTCTGCATGGTTATTGTTTGCAGCGTAATTTGGCTTGAAGGTTTATTCAGTGGGCCAAATTAAGTATTAGGTTTACTGGAAGTTGAGATGATGAAACTAACAGTGTGGATGCAGCGTTTACTATTACATGCAGGATTAATACAGCCGAGTGGCCTGGACGCTCGCGGTATACTTGATACCGAGTGCTCGCGGCGTTTCCGAGTGCCCCCGAGTGCTCACTGTATCCCGAGTAGTCGTCATATCCCAAAGTGCGAAGGTGCCCGTTTGAGGTGTCCCCGAGCGCCCACTACGCCATCAAGTCACGAGCGGTACCCCTGGGAATTCAACAGTGGCGGCCCCGAGCGACATCGACCCCGAGTACTGGTGATACCGAGTGGCCCAGCCCCGAGAAGGTCTCCAGCCCCGAGGGGTTTTTTCCCGAGTACTCGGCCGACTCCCGAGCGGTACAAAGTTCATCCCCGGGCAGTCCGAGTTCGTCCCCGAGCACTCGGCGGATTCCCGAGCGGTTCAAGTTCGTCCCCGAGCACCCGTGAAGGACCATCTTCAGCAAGTCTGAATTGCAGTACTACCCTTCGAGACTTACCCGATGCTAGAGACTTCAGCCTGAGGCGCAAGAAACGCGGCGAGGCAATCAAGGAGAGTCCTACAAGATTTGGAAGTTTATCCAGTTTGTTAAGGAAGGATATCCCGTGCGCCGAAACGAGTCCGGATGTCGGCGTCCGAAGCAGTTAAGATTTGGAAAGCTATCTTGGTTTGTATGGAAAGTTACGTGTACGGTAGAATCCAGATCCTTTAAGCAAGGAAAGAGATTTATTTGTAATCAGATTAGGATTAGGAGTCCGAACCTCCTACGGGAAGACCAGCCGCCCTATAAATATGTAAAGGGTGACGGCCGATTGAAATCATCCAACAATCGATCAAATCAATCTTTTACCTTTTATCTTTTATCTTAGTAGATCTTTGCTGTTTTGCGCCGTAAAACAGTCGTTTCTTCTTCACGTAAGTAAGAGGATCTTTGTTGCTTTGCTCGGAAAGCAATCGCTTGTCGTACGCGTAAGTACGATAGTTATCCTTTGTTGCTTTGCTCGAAAAGTATCCGTTTATCGCACACGTAAGTGCGGTTGGCGACTCCCATCACCTAGGTGTTTCACGGATCCAATTTCGTGCGAACACAATTGGCGACTCCGCTGGGGACGTGAAGCAAAGATTACCCGATGAATCCCGACTCCAAAGACGGAAGCATCGTCAACCCGGAGAACATCATCGCCGTCACGCTCGACGATCTATCCGAAGATGAACGGCGGGAGATTGAACGACAACTCGAAGAGGAGCAGGCGGAGCGACTCCGGCAAAAGTTGGCCGGCTACCAGAAGACGAGAAACGGCGTCATCAAAAAGGTAGTCGTGCCGAAACCTGAGGTGAGTAAACCGGCTAGTCCTGATGAAATCGCTAATCTAATTGATGTGTCGGTAGCCAGCAGGTATGGCACCGAGATGGATAAATCGGCGCAATTATTCGCTCGAGTAGTGAATAGCCGATTTGACGAGTTGAAAGAACAACTCGCTAAAGATTTGCAGAATAGTCTGCCGGGTCAGGTTAGATCTACAGCCTTACAAGTCGATAACAATCATCGGAATAAGCAGCCGATGTACCCTGACCATGACAGAGTCGATCAACGGGTAGAAGTCGCCCCCGTGATCACGACTTCTGTCAATCCGACTTCGGTACCCCAGAGTTCTTCCAACAACGACCGAAGTCTAAGCCTTAGCGCGGATATCCCACAACCATACTACCAAACAGTCGCGTACAGCACTCCACCTATCCCACCGTTCGGTACCGGAGTCCCCCATGGGCCGGTTCCAGAAACATGTTTTAACTCGCGGCAAGTCCAACCCGAGTTACCCCAGCCGGCTTCGCGTACCCCGCTGTGCGATATGAGCTTTAAGGACCAACTCTCCGCAGTGCTCAGAGAACTCGGCGTAATACCTAAAGATGGCTCTCGGGGTTACCTAAAGCCATACCCCGAGTGCTATGACACAATGCCGTACCCCCGCGGATTTAGAATTCCTGATTTGTCAAATTCACAGGGGAAGACAATAGGTCGACTTTCGAGCATATAGGGCAATTCTTAGCACAGAGTAGTGAAGTCGGCACGTCGGATATCTACAGAATAAAACTTTTTTCCTTGTCATTGTCGGGTACTGCTTTCACTTGGTTCACCTCGCTTGCCCCTAGGTCTATTACGTCCTGGGCAGATCTAGAGCGGCAGTTCCACGATTACTTTTACGGTGGTGAGACTGAGCTCAGGCTCTCGGATCTGACGATGGTTAAACAAAAGTACAACGAGCCGGTCTGTGATTACATTAGAAGATTCAGAGAGGTTAAGAACAAGTGCTTTAGTTTAACTATAAACGAGAAAGATCTTGCCGACCTTGCTTTTTCAGTTTGCTCGCCCATATTAAGGACAGATTAGAGGGCCAAGAATTCCTAACCATTAGCCAAGTCGCTCAGAGGGCTGTAGCACAAGAGAACCGCGCTAAGGACGTCAAAACATACAGCCGGTTCGGAGATGCTAAGGGCAAAGCCAAAGAAAAATCGGCAGTCAATATCATAACGTACGAAAACAGCTCGGACAGCGAGGACGACGCTGACATATGCATTGCCGAGTGGGTTAACACTCCCAAGTCAAAACCATTTGCTTGTCCAGCTCTTAAACCTACACCCACTCGGAAGGAGGAGATGCGGTACACTTTCGACATTAGTAAATGCGACAAAATCTTTGACATGCTCCTGCAGGGGAATATGATCCGAGTAAGGGAAGGGCACGTGTTCCCGTCGGCGAACGAATTGGGCAAAAGAGCATATTGTAAGTGGCATAACTCTTTTTCTCATGCTACTAACGACTGCAATGTGTTTCGCCGACAGGTGCAATCGGCCATCAACGACGGACGATTGACGTTTGCTCAAAGCTCCAAGATGAAGCTCGACAGTGATCCTTTTCCAATCAACGTGATTGATTTGGAGAAGAAGAAAGTACTGATTCGGTCACATCAGGCCGAGTCCACAAAGGAAAGAACGTCATTGTTGACGACAATGCTGCTCCAAAGATGATCAAGTCGAGTCCCTCTCCTACTCCGAAAGCAACCAACTCGAACTCCTCGCCGACTCCAAAAATGATCAAGCCAAAGAATCCAGAAGTCGGCGTCTGGAAGATTAATCGAGGGAAGAGTCAGCCCGCGAGGCCAAAGCCGACAGTGAAACAATTGCTGAACAAATACACAACCAACAATGTGTTCACTCGGCTTGGAGGAGCCAAGCGCCCCAGGTCTCCTCCCCGACAAGGTTTCGGTGGCTCCGAGTACTGGCAGGGGAGCCCATACGTGCAACCACCATACTTAGCAACCGGTCCGGCGTACTGGGGAGGCGCACACACTTTCTACCCACAGTGCCCTCCATGGGGTTTCAACCCTTGGGCGTCGCATCCGGCTGGACCACTCGGCATGTTTCAGCCGAACTGGATCCCGTCTGGATTCGGAGAGCGGCCCCACGGAAAGAGGACGCGGGTCGAGTCGGGAATCCGACCATGGAACCGACTCGCCACTCGGCGCAAGGCACCCGACGTACCAAGTCGACCGGCGACCCCAAGGAGTTCGCCGACTAGGCAAGTCTGGGTACCAGTCAAGCACGCCGAGTCCAAACCCGATGAGCACACCACGACCCGGCCCGAGTCAAACAAGATGAGCATCAGCCGAGCCTCAGAAGGAAGTCGACCACAACGGTCAGCCGTGTTAATTAGCTCGCAAATTAATTCGGCTCCACCAGCAGGGACTCGGCGTGTACGGTTCGGCACGGTACACGACTCGGACAAGCCAGAATCCAGCAATGCAGCAGGACCCGGCGTCGAATCCACGCCAAGTCAGCAGGCGAAGAAGATCAAGTCGGTTGAACCAGGAACCAAACCAAAGCCGCAATGGTGCCCCACAGGACTCACGCACTCTCAGAAGCGGAGGGTCCAGCGGCTGCGAGCCCTCGAGCTCAGGGAGGAGCTCGTCGAGAAGAAGCGCGACGAATGGTTCAACCAAGCCCGACCAATGAAGCCCGCGAAGATGACCTGGAAGGAGAAACGCATCGTGAAAGAAGAAGACGAGGCTGCCAGCAAGGATGTCGGAGAAGTACCCGCCGACATGGACATCAATATGGTGTTCGAACTACCGATCGAGTTCCGCGCTCCTGAGTCGGAAGTCGCAGAGCTTCTGCTCGGGCCGAGTGCCGCCATATTCAAGAAGCCGGAGGAGCATGGGCAGCATCTGAAGCCTTTATTCATCAAAGGCCACATCGACGGAAGACCGATTGGCCGAATGCTCGTCGACGGCGGCGCTGGGGTCAACATCATGCCACTTTCGGTATTCTCCAAACTAGGCCGAAAGGAGTCCGAGTTGATGAAGACAAACATGGGACTCAGCGGGTTCTCGGGGGAGCTATCCGAAGCCAAGGGCATATTGTCGGTAGAACTTACAGTCGGAAGCAAAACCCTGCCGACTGCATTCTTCGTAGTCGACGTCAAAGGCCGATACAACCTGCTCTTGGGGCGAGACTGGATCCATGCCAATTGTTGCATCCCTTCTACCATGCATCAGTGCTTAATCCAGTGGGTAGATGAGGACGTCGAAGTGATTGAAGCAGACAACTCGACTTGCATCGCTTTAGCCGAGACTACAGTCGATTGGCAGCACGGTGACATGAAGTGCCTGTCGGGTAGGAACTTATCCGACTACGACTACGTCAGTATCGGTAAGGACGGATTTGTACCGATACAAGCACAGCCGGCTTTTATAGCTCGGCTAAATAATTTATCTTTATAAATGAATAAAGAAGATAGCATTAAATGGCTACAAAGGCGCACCGAGGAATATCGTTTGGGCAAGAACGATATGCATGAGACTATCGAAGATTTCGACGACATGGAGAAGCTCGGACAAGGGTTCTCGTCGGCCGACCCACTGGAAGAAGTTGATATTGGCGATGGAGGCGTGCCTCGACCAACATTCATTAACGCCAATATGGAAGCCGGCCAGAAGAATAAGGTATGTGCGCTACTCAAAGAGTTCGTAGATTGCTTTGCTTGGAATTATACAGAGATGCCCGGGTTAAATAGAAGTCTGGTCGAACATAAGCTACCTATCAAGACCGGCTTCAGACCATACAAGCAACCGCCTAGGCGGTTCAACCCTAATCTGTATGATCGTATCAAGGAAGAAGTCGACCGACTGGTAAAGGCAGGGTTCATTCGGCCATGCAGATACGCCGAGTGGATTTCAAACATTGTGCCAGTCGAGAAGAAGAATACTAGCAAGATTAGGGTATGCATAGACTTCAGGGATTTGAATAAAGCCACACCTAAAGATGAGTATCCTATGCCTATAGCCGACATGTTGATAGACGACGCCTCCGGACACAAAGTGCTTAGCTTTTTAGATGGCAATGCCGGGTATAACCAGATCTTTATGGCCGAAGAGGACATGTTTAAAACTGCCTTTCGTTGCCCCGGTTTTGTCGGGTTGTTCGAGTGGGTCGTCATGACATTCGGTTTGAAGAATGCAGGCGCTACGTATCAGCGTGCTATGAACTTGATCTTCCATGATCTCTTAGGCATTGTGTTAGAAGTCTATATTGATGACATCGTCGTCAAGTCGGACGGCTATGAACACCACTTGGCCGACTTGCGACTAGCCTTTGAAAGAATGCGTCGGTATGGGTTGAAGATGAACCCGCTCAAATGCGCGTTTGGTGTGTCGGCTGGAAAGTTCTTAGGGTTCATAATTCATGAGCAAGGTATAGAGATTGACCCTAAGAAGATAGAGGCCATTAAGAAGTTAGGAGAGCCGACATGCAAAAAGGATGTGCAGAGTCTATTGGGGAAGATAAACTACTTAAGACGATTTATATCTAACCTGGCGGGTAAGATTGAATCGTTTGTCCCTTTGCTCCGGCTAAAGAACGAAGCCGAGTTCGCTTGGGGGGCAGAACAGCAAAACGCCTTCAATAGTATCAAGAGATACTTATCGAGCCCTCCAGTACTTCGAGCACCCAAGTCGGGAGTCCCGTTCCGACTATACATTGCTGCACAAGATAAAGTACTCGGCGCAGTGCTAACTCAGGAAGTCGACAAGAAGGAGTACATCATCGCCTACATAAGTCGCCGACTACTCGACGCCGAAAGTCGGTACGTGTTCGTCGAGAAGCTATGCTTATCCTTGTTTTACGCATGCACCAAGTTTCGGCATTATTTGCTTTCGAGTGCATGCATAGTGTCTTGCCAAGTCGATGTGATCAAGTATATGTTGCAACAACCGATTCTTAGCGGACGGATTGGCAAATGGGCTTATGCTTTAATAGAGTTTGATTTGACATATGAGTCGTTGCGTGCCACGAAAGGTCAAGTTGTCGCCGACTTCATTGTTGATCATAGGGTTAATGATGAAGAAGATGTTGATTATGTTAGCATATGTCCATGGAAGCTTTACTTTGATGGATCGGTTTGTAGAAGTGGGCAGGGCATTGGCAGTGTTTTAGTTTCACCACATAGTGTTATCTATGAGTCATCGGTCCGACTAGAGTATCCTTGCACTAATAACCAGGCAGAGTATGAGGCACTGTTTTTTGGTTTACAAAGCTTAATAGACATGGGTGTAAGAGATGTAGATGCTTTTGGAGATTCATTGCTAGTAGTTCAGCAAGTCAATGGAGAGTTTCAATGCTTCGATGGGTTGCTGAATAGCTATTTAAACCGATGTTTAGATATAGTCAAGCTGTTAGATACCTTTAGTATCAGTCACATTCCCAGGGAGGAGAATTCTAGAGCCAACTATTTGGCACAGCAAGCATCCGGGTACCAAGTCGGAAGAGGAAAGTTTTTTGTATCCAGAGAACCGATGCTCGTTGCTGTCAAGGGCCGGGTCGACTTACTAGAAGTCGAAGCCGACTCGTGTAGATCCAATTCCGACTCGGGGGGCAACAGTTTAACACAGGCTGCCGAGTCGTCAAGCGGTTTGGAAGTTAATGATTGGAGGGTGCCTTTAGTTAATTACTTGAAAAATCCGAGTCAAACGAGAGATAGGAAAGTTCGGCGGCAAGCTATAAAGTACACCTTGTTTAATGACGAGTTGTATCGCCGAACAATAGATGGAGTATTATTGAAATGCTTAGACTCCGACCAGTCAAGGGTAGCTATGGGAGAAGTACATGAAGGGATATGTGGAACACATCAGTCGGCTCCCAAGATGCAATGGTTGTTGAAGAGGGCAGGATTCTATTGGCCGACTATGTTAGAAGATTGTTTTCGGTACTATAGAGGGTGTGAAGCATGCCAGAAGTTTGGAAACATACAGTTAGTACCCGCGGCTAAGATGAACCCTATTATAAAGCCATGGCCATTTAGAGGATGGGGTTTAGATTTCATTGGGGAGATACATCCTGCTTCGTCGAAAGGTCATCGTTTTGTCCTTGTAGCTACAGATTATTTCACTAAGTGGACCGAAGCAGTTCCTTTAAGGAATATGACTCATAAGGAAGTGATTAGCTTTGTTCTGGAACATATCATCCATAGGTTCGGCATCCCTCAAACTCTGACGACTGATCAGGGTGCATCCTTTATGTCTCACCAATTCAGTGAGTTTGCCGAGTCCTTTGGGGTCAAGTTGTTGAACTCGTCGCCCTATTATGCCCAAGCCAATGGACAGGCCGAGTCCAGCAATAAAACCTTGATCAAGCTAATAAAGAAGAAAATTGAGGAACATCCGAGGAGGTGGCATGAGGTCCTCTCGGAAGCATTATGGGCCCATAGGATATCCAAGCATGGAGCCACCCGAGTGACGCCATTCGAGTTGGTGTACGGGCAGGAGGCGGTGTTGCCCGTGGAAGTTAAACTACAAGCTCTTAGAATAGCCAGGCAAGACAACTTGTCGGCTGAAGATTACAGCCACTTGATGATAGATAAGATAGATGATGTTCCAGAAGAGAGGTTGAAAGCCTTACAAGAAATCGAGAAGGAGAAGTTGAGAGTTGCCAAGGCTTACAACAAAAGAGTAAAGGAAAAATCGTTTCAGATAGGAGACCTAGTATGGAAAACGATTTTACCTGTTGGAGCTCGGGACAACAAATTCGGCAAGTGGTCGCCGAGTTGGGAGGGCCCGTTTAGAGTTGTCGAGATAGTCCCCGGGAATTCCTATCTTGTAGAATCTTTGCAAGGGGAATGGTTATCTAGGGCTCTTAATGGGAAATATCTGAAAAAGTATTATCCGAGTATGTGGCAAGTAGCTTAACAAAATCTATGGCCGATATGCCCTTTAAAAATATCGCCCTGAGCAACGATGTAGTTCAAGGTGTTTTTGGCAAATGCAATTATGCCAAAAAGCAGGGGGGCATGTGTTTGCAGCGTAATTTGGCTTGAAGGTTTATTCAGTGGGCCAAATTAAGTATTAGGTTTACTGGAAGTTGAGATGATGAAACTAACAGTGTGGATGCAGCGTTTACTATTACATGCAGGATTAATACAGCCGAGTGGCCTGGACGCTCGCGGTATACTTGATACCGAGTGCTCGCGGCGTTTCCGAGTGCCCCCGAGTGCTCACTGCATCCCGAGTAGTCGTCATATCCCAAAGTGCGAAGGTGCCCGTTTGAGGTGTCCCCGAGCGCCCACTACGCCATCAAGTCACGAGCGGTACCCCTGGGAATTCAACAGTGGCGGCCCCGAGCGACATCGACCCCGAGTACTGGTGATACCAAGTGGCCCAGCCCCGAGAAGGTCTCCAGCCCCGAGGGGTTTTTTCCCGAGTACTCGGCCGACTCCCGAGCGGTACAAAGTTCATCCCCGGGCAGTCCGAGTTCGTCCCCGAGCACTCGGCGGATTCCCGAGCGGTTTCAAGTTCGTCCCCGAGCACCCGTGAAGGACCATCTTCAGCAAGTCTGAATTGCAGTACTACCCTTCGAGACTTACCCGATGCTAGAGACTTCAGCCTGAGGCGCAAGAAACGCGGCGAGGCAATCAAGGAGAGTCCTACAAGATTTGGAAGTTTATCTAGTTTGTTAAGGAAGGATATCCCGTGCGCCGAAACGAGTCCGGATGTCGGCGTCCGAAGCAGTTAAGATTTGGAAAGCTATCTTGGTTTGTATGGAAAGTTACGTGTACGGTAGAATCCAGATCCTTTAAGCAAGGAAAGAGATTTATTTGTAATCAGATTAGGATTAGGAGTCCGAACCTCCTACGGGAAGACCAGCCGCCCTATAAATATGTAAAGGGTGACGGCCGATTGAAATCATCCAACAATCGATCAAATCAATCTTTTACCTTTTATCTTTTATCTTAGTAGATCTTTGCTGTTTTGCGCCGTAAAACAGTCGTTTCTTCTTCACGTAAGTAAGAGGATCTTTGTTGCTTTGCTCGGAAAGCAATCGCTTGTCGTACGCGTAAGTACGATAGTTATCCTTTGTTGCTTTGCTCGAAAAGTATCCGTTTATCGCACACGTAAGTGCGGTTGGCGACTCCCATCACCTAGGTGTTTCACGGATCCAATTTCGTGCGAACAGTTATATATAAGTGGTATTGTGGGTAGACTATATAAATGATGAAGTATGAGCATCAATGACTTACTCCCAATTGAAGGCAAGGAGTATGAACTCCTTGTCATGTTGCCTCCATAATGCGTCTGTTACGTATCCCTCGACAAATTTCTCATTGACATCCATACTTTGATTGGAGACCAAGTGTGGGTCAAGGAAACACATCGGGTTGTCTCCTTGCTCTAGCTTGAGCAATAATGTGACTAGATGTACAAAGCAGATGGCTGTTATATGCATTCATTTAGCAAATTGCAAGGGAATATAAAAAAATTGTATAAATACTTACAGTATCCAGATTCTTAGTAAGGAGACGTGCAACTCTCTTAAGTTGCAGAGGAGGAAGATCTCCGTATAATCCATGACCACATCACTTGGTGTGTGGAAAAAATGGCGCGGTTTAAAACCAAGTAGTTATACTAGTTCCTCATTCTGTAGGCGGCTTGTTCGAGTCATCCATGTATTTTTGGTGAAAGGTCTGGCAAATAACCCTTGCTTGCTTCAGTTCTTCAGCTAATAGCATGGGTTCTTCAAGAGCGAACTGCCTGACTAGCTCTATGATACGAAGATTATCATAGTCAATTTGCTTCTTTTTTCTCATGGCAATCCTCGAGCTCTTCTTAACTTGCTTTTGATATGTTGTTTGCATTGGAGAAGGGATGGCACGCCGAACTAGCATAATGTTCCCCAACTCAGGCGCTGTCAGTATAGCTCCTTCAACTTGAGCAAGGCAGCTTAGAATATCTTCTTGGCTTGCTTTTGAAGATGTTGAATCTAGCTCCATTGGAGCAGAGAACTGAGAGATTAGAGGAAGCTGTGAAAGTCGTACTGTGGATGACAAGTCCTGCAACATGATGTCCCTCTTCGGCCACTGGATGAATGACCCAACGGCTTGGGGTAAAGTCCAAAACTCTTCATCGGGACGTGCAACGACATTTGCTTAAATGAGCTATGAATGAGGTCCAAGTTGCACCACGAAAGACTATATGATCTAAGGAACATTTTTTAAAAATTAAAAACAAATCAGCGGCTGCCCTAATGCCCTAATTACCTTCTTTTTTATTACAAAATATGCTTACTCAGATGCAGATGTGGCAAAAAATGAAAAAATTACTCGTCCAAGACAAAACTTTGAAGAAATTTTTAAATGAAAATGGAACTAAGAATATTTTCAAATTTTGAACCTAAAAATTCTGCCAGGAATATTCAAAACAAAAACAACAACTAGAATTTTAACTAAAAATCAAAAACTAATTAGGATTTGTCAACTTAACTTAGAAATGGTAAAAAACAAAATGCTAGGATTATAAATTTTGGTTTTGATTTGAAGCATTGAAAATTTAAGTCGGCATCGCGCGACACGTGTGGAGTAGAGAAAAAAGGAGGCAGTATGCGAGGCACATGGTTGTTAGAGGCACAACTTGCTGGTCTATCGACAGGTGCCGAGCTGAGCCAATGGAGGAGAGTAATGATGAAGACATCGTAATGGATCTCAGGATGAATTGGGAGAGAACAAAAGCATGCTTTTTATATATTTCGAGTACACAAGTCCTAAGCCCGTGTCACTCCGTCCATTAATTAGCTTCTTCCACATCGACAGCAACTAGGGCATTGATGGAGGGCATCGGGGTTGTTAGGTTAGGGTCAACAGAAGAGATTCACCGGCATCCTAAGACCTAGAGACAAGGGGTGATGGGTTCAGAGCAATTTTAGTACACAAAGCACCTGTGACTTTTGCCTCGCAGATCACCAACTTTGGCTTGGCAGCCCTAATATTTATGCTAAAATCTGTGCCTTGATTAGACCTAGTTATATATTGTCCTCGTTTTTCCTGGCCAGCAAGATGCTCTCTTCTCCTTCCTCCTTTGAAAGAAAAGGAGGATAGGCTCTTCATCTTGCAGCATTATTTGTTGGTGGAATTCAAGAAAAATGCCTTCAACTTCTATGTACATCGATGGATTTGAAACACCACCTTCTCCATCCTCCACGTGCCTTGATTTGCGTTTGCCAATGTGCAGCAACTACATTGCAGAGTAGAAACACCGTGGTTGGCACCCACGTTCCCATCGCTATACTCCACCAAAACAAGTAAAACCAACTAATGTGAGTTTGCCTCTATCTCAATTCTATCCAACAACATTAGTTTTGTTCTATCACTTCTGTCGCTGCCGATGACAACGCTAAGAGGCATAACCTAATCTGTACCACTGCCACAATTTCTCTGAATTCGAGCTCCTAATGGTGTCGATGCTCGAGAGATGATAGAGTGATATATCTCTTTCAGCCCGCTTGCCATAGATATATATAAATAGAGAGCATGTAGGTTAGATGATAGACCGGCTGGGGAACGGTGTTGAAGCGATCATAGACTCGACCATAGTTAGAGGGCTCAGGGATGGTGAGGTGGCCACAAGGAATAGGCAGAGGAGGAAGGGAGAGGGAGAGAAGAAATATGGAAAGAACAAGAGAAAAAAGAGGAAGCAATAGTTACTTCTGGATCCATGTAGATCATTGCCATGTCGAGCGCAAAACTGTATTGGGAGATGTCGGTGTTTTGATCTGGCAATAATGAATATGGGGCGACGTACGCGTAGCAGATCTAGATGGGTGCACATGGGACACAGAGTTTAGACAGATTTAGGCTCTCGGGAAGAGGTAATACCCTACGTCCTGTGTTTGGTGGATTGTATTGCTCGTATACCGTATGCCGCAAGACATCGAGATGAGCTCTCTAGGTTGCTTCTGTATTGCTTACCGATCGGAGGATCCCTACCCTGCCTTATATAGGCGGCCAGAGCAGGGTTACATGAGTCCAGATCGGTTTACAAGTAGATTTCATAATCGGTTACAACTATAATCCCGTGATATCGGGTAAGTCCATATCTATGTCTTGTACTCCAAGTTGATGAAGCGCTCCCGTGTAGAAGTCGGACTCCGAGTAGTCGGCCCGGCCCACCCTATGACCAGAGGGCCGGCTTTGTCCTTCTTGACGATACCCGGGTGCTATGTCATCGTCAGTAGCCCCCGAGTCCTTCACAATCTGGCTGCAACTTGTCTTGGTAACGTCTTCGCCCAAACCAAGTGCTTTTTGCCTCCCCCTCCCCCCCCCGAGCAAGTTTCCCGAGTGGTATCCGTCTGAGCGCGCCTCTTTATTGCTTGCAGGGAGATTGTGAGGGACTCATAGAACTCCTGTAGAATAAAAGTAATAAGCCGAGTAATATTCACCCGTAGGGCAAGAATATCATGGGAGGTGAGCTAATAACGGGTAAGTCCTGGTGGTATCCGGTCATTTCCAGCGGATGGAGACTGGCTATCGACCCAGCGGGGGGCATACCATGAATCCCGACTGAATTCCTGAGTGGCACCTGGTTACCCGAGTGGCTCAGGTCCAGCTAGTGTCCCTTTGGGGGAATACCCTCGGATTCACGTCAGAACCAGAACACAGGCTGTAGCGCTTCGGTCCCGAGTCGTTCGGTATCCGACTAGTGGCCCGCTGGAGGCGCACTACTGCCGCCCTTCACTCCGGTGTATTCAAGTGGTTGTGAACCCCTGGAGGTCAACCACCGAAACCCTTCAAACTGTAACGTTTCGGTCCCGAGTTGTTTGGTAACCGACTAGCGGCCCGTTGGAGGCACATTACAGTCGCTCTTTATTTGGGGTGTACTCAAATGTCCGTTAACCCCGGAAGGCTAACCATTGAAACCTTGGTCAAGCGGGTGCTAGAAGCAGAAATGTCACGCCGTGGAATCAGAAGAATCGCACCGTGGAATCAGAAGAATCGCACCGTGGAAGCGGAAGAGTCACGCCGCCCAGGCTGTCTTGCTTTATAAGACAGGGGACAGCGCGGCCCGCTCATTTTTCGTTCAGTTCACGCTTTGTCTCCTCAGCGCCCAACAACCTCTTCGTCTTCTCAGCGCCCTGGCGCCCTTCCGCATTCCCAGTGCCCAGAAATGCCGCCTCATCTTCTCAGCCCACACTGCCGACTGCGGCAGCTCCTGAAGAAGGCCCTCAGGAAGAGGAGGATGACGTCCCCCTCATTCGAAGGAGGAGACTGGCTACCGACGCCACCTCGGGGGGACAGGGGCCTCTACCCGTCCGACCCCGGCGGTGCCAACTGCCGCCACTGAGGAAAATCCCCGGGCGGCTGAAGACAAGGTTCCGCCCAGTCGGAGGGGAAAATGAACAGCTGACGCCGCCTTCAGGGGGGCAGAGCGACCCTTCGGCGCCGCCGGCTCCGATGACCGCCGCATCAGGGCAGCGGGCCCCAGAGCCTAGGAGGCATCTCCGCCTTCCCCGGTCCACCAGGTACGTTACCGAGTGAGCGCCTCCTGCCTTTTTTGTATGGCAGAAAGTGAGAACAACCCTGGCTATCTTTGTAGGCCGAGGAAACCGGGGGATATTCCAAAGGGCAGGCCGAGAGCCCAGGGATCCGATCAAGATGAAAGCACGTTGAGATCAGATCCTTGGCCATCATCTCCCCCGAGGACTGCCAGTGTCCCTTTGCCGCAGCCCTCCCCCCGACAAGACGGTGCACCTCCGACCCCTCCGCCTACGCGTTAGCCGGAGGATCCAGTGCCGGAGCCCGAACTCCCATTGCGACCGAGTGGGCGAGTTCGAGTCGGGTGCAGATCGTCCCGCCGGATCCCAAGGGGAACTTGGTGCTGCCGGTGGAGGAGATTGACATTGGCCGCGTGCCGCCGCCTCCACCGAGCTACCACATGGACTTCCAACCGCTTCGGGTCCGCCAAATGGATCCCTCGAAGCTGGGTGAAGTTCTGTGGGAAATCGATGACGTCTCGGAGTCGGAAGAGTGGGAGGAAGCACTAAACGCTACTGCCCAACTCGGAGAACAGCTCCCGGCGTTGTTGAAGACCGTGAAGGAGAGCGCCAACCTAGTAAACGGCAAGCTCCAGCTGTTGATGAAGGTATGCTTTTTGTCCTTGTATTTTCGTCTCTTTTTCTATGAATACACAGACAGTGTACCCACCTCCGGCCGACTGGAACAGTCGGGCGGAGGGGAGGCCGACTGGAGCAGTCGGGCGGAGGTTCGTTGTTAGACTGTAGATTCTGTATTGGGGGCACGATCAGTGCACCCAATGGGTGTAGCCCCTGAGCCTCCGGCCGATTGGAGCGGTCTAGTAGAGGTTCCTTGGTAGCCTGTAGATTTCACATTCGGGGCACGATCAGTGCACCCAATGGGTGTAGCCCCCGAGCCTCCGGCCGACTGGAGCAGTCGGGCGGAGGTTCCTTGGTAGCATGTAGATTTCGCATTGGGGGCACAATCGGTGCACGGAATGGGTGTAGCCCCCGAGCCTTCACTCGGTTCATGGAACCGAGCGGAGAGTCTTGATGATTTTTCCCGAGTAGCTAACGTCCTTTGTCGTTTTTGCAGAATTTAACTAAGAGGTCCAGGGACAAGACCGAGTTCCTTCAGGACAAGCTCCCGGCCTTCGACTAGCTCGGCCAGCGCCAGGCCGAGTGGGACAACTTGAAGGGCACCCTTCGCACGACGCAGGAGCAGGTGGTCGCGAGGGAGGCCCAGATCGAGTCCTTGAAGAAGGACATCGGTAGCGAGGTTGCTAGGGCTCAAGGTAATGGGCTCGAACTTCTTTGGTCATTTTCTACTTTCGTCGTGCTGATTCTTGTAACACCTTCTGCAGTCGCTGAAGACGAGGCCTCCAATCTCAGGGAAGAGCTCGAGGCGATGAGGGCTCTTGTTGGGCAACTTGAGCAAGAGAAAGCTACCACTGAGGGCTGCCTGAAGAGGGCTCTGGATGCCGCCGAGTCTGCAAACAAGAGAGCCTCTGATTCCACCGCTAGTAAGTACTTGACTCGCGCCTACTTCGGTCGGAACCCGTCAAGTATCTTGTTAACGTATTTGTATTGTCTCCACATCGTTCCAGATACGCCTTGAAAAGATACATCAGACGGCTGGGTCCTTGAAGGCAGCCGGTTGGATGGCCTGCGACGCTCTGTGGGAGGCCGACCTGACTCCGGACCACGCGGAGGTGGTCGCGGAGCGCCTTCCGCGAGTGCCTGATCAGGCGAAGGTGCTGCTGAAGGAGTCCTCTCGGTCCGGAGCCCAGCTAGCGCTCGCGGTGGCCAAGTCCCACTACCCGTCACTTGACACGAAAGCGATCGGGGAGGGGCTGGCCGCTAACATCGCCGATGAAGAGGTCCCGGCGTTGGAGGAGGTCTAGACTGCAGCGAGCTCCCTCGCCGACCGCGCTGACCTGTAGAAGTAGGAATAAACCACATGAACTGTTCGATATGCATGTCAAGTACTCGGGAAGTCCGAGTGTAACTCGTTTATGCATGTTTTGGTGAACGTTGTTCTATGTTTATTAATTTCTTTCTTCGTGCTGCTATGGGAACTCATCTCTCTTTCAGCACGGCTTATCACCCCCAAACCGGTGGACAAACCGAAAGGGTTAACCAAATCCTTGAGGATATGCTTAGGGCTTGTGTTATATCTTTCGGCACGAAGTGGGAGAAGTGCCTTCCTTTTGCTGAGTTTTCGTATAACAACAGCTTCCAAACAAACCTAGGCATGGCCCCTTTCGAAGTCCTCTATGAACGTAAATGTCGGACTCCACTTAATTGGTCTGAAATAGGAGAAAGACAAATCTTTGGGCCCGACTTGATCAAGGAAGCGGAGGATCAAGTTCGAGTTATTCGAGAGCGGTTGAAAACTGCTCAATCCCGTCAGAAGAGCTACTCTGACCTTCATCGCCGTGAGATTCACTTTGAGCCAAACGATAAAGTGTACCTTCGGGTCACTCCTCTCAAGGGTGTTCGCCGATTTGGCATCAAAGGAAAGTTGGCACCTCGTTACATTGGTCCCTTTCACATTCTTTCCAAATGAGGTGAAGTCGCATATCAGTTGGAACTACCTCCGTCGCTTTCCAATATCCATAATGTCTTCCATGTTTCTCAACTTCGGAAGTGCTTTAAAGATCCAATTCCAGAGCCGGCAGTCGATACTTTCGATCTCCAAGAAGATCTGTCTTATCGAGAATATCCCGTTTGTATTCTCGATGAAATGGAACGGACTACACGAAGGCGCAACGTCAAATTCTTCAAAATCCAGTGGTCCAACCATTCCGAAGAAGAAGCTACTTGGAAACACGAGGATCATCTTCGATCTGCGTACCCCTCCCTCTTTTCCAGCTGATCCGAATCTCGGGGTCGAGATTCTCGTAAGGGGGGTAGGTTTGTAACATCCCGAAAGTTAACACCTTGTGATTGTGCATCATGGCATATGCATCAAGTCGAAATGAGAAGAATTTTAAACTTTTGGAAAATCCTTGCGAAAAACCCTGACTTCGCTCTAAGGGCACAAAAATAATTTTTAATCAATATACGTTTAAAGTAATGGGGCAAAATGTTCTAATAATATTCTGGAATTGAACTTCCAAATTTGTAAAGTTGCTAGAATAATTTAAAAGTTTAAATGGGTTTTGATTTTGCTTTAGGGATCAAATGAAAATCAAAACAGAAAAGAAAAGAACTGAAAAGGAAAACCTAAAATCTAAACCCTCACCCCGAATGGGCCTTATCTCCCGGCCCATCTCTTCCCTCTCTTCCCGCTGCCCGCCTGGGCCTCTTCTTCTCTCAGCCTGCTTCCCCCTCCTCCTCCCGCATGGGCTGCGTAGCCCAGCTACCCTGCTACCGGCCCGGTCCGCTTCGCCTTGCCTAACTGATTGCCTCACCCCGGCCTGGCTGTCACGCCCCGAATTTTTGGAACCTAAAAATTAGGGCTAACGAAAACTTTCTCGTTAATAATGTCAGCTGAAAATACATTTAATTAAAACTTTAGTTCAAATCAGGTTGAAGCTAAATACCAAACACGAAAACCCTTGTCTTTATTTCTACCGATCTCCGTTTTGCCAAAACCCTAATTCCTCGAAACTTCGTCCGACAACGCGGAAAATTCCGTTCAACACCTGATTCCAGAAGTGGTTACTTACTCTTGCATTCCCACCACAACTGCACCTTCGGCATCCACCCCCTTTTTCCTAGTCGGTATAACCTGAACCAACAACTACGGCTAAGAAACCCCGCGGTACCTCTGTGAAATATAAACGTATATATGTCCTAAACTTTCTCCGAATACCATGACCTCCTGCCGCCTACTTCGCCGCATCATATCACGAGCATGTGCAGATATATACTACTTTTGTAGATATACATGTGCGCTAATCCCTAAACCTTGTCTCCCGAGTTAAGGATCAGAGCCCCACCTCCTCATCCAACACTGCCACAAGCCCGTGCATATATATGAGCATACCAGATGTATTCCTCCAAGACCTAGCCCCACGACCTGTTAGGATTATTCTAATTGCATTGCCACCACAGATACGCAAAAACTCCCAAGTGTAGGTGTGCACCTATGCCCTGAGCTATTTTTGATTCCCTTGAGCAGAAGCGAAATTCAAAATCTTAGCTCATCTCCTTCTTCCGACCAGAGGCAAACCCTATCGACACCTATGCACCTATTAGAAAACCCTAAATCTCTCTACCCAACGACGATGACTGAAATCCTCTCTCCTTCGGCAATTTCTACCGAAAACCCTAGTTCATCTCTTCCCCGACAAAATGGCGGACCCTAACGACTTAAGGGCCACTCAGTGACTCATGTCCACAAGTAATAGACCCACCCCAATAGGACCCTCGCTCCACAACCTGGAAACCCAAGTTTCTACCTTTGTGTCTGAAATTCTTTTCCCTCTTAGTAGAAACTATAAAAGCAACATTTCATGTAGATATCTTGCCCCAATAAATCTGGAGAAATTCCATAAAACGCTCAAGACTCGCCTGCACATATTGATAAAACAAAATAGCATTGTCCAAGTATACAAAAAACATGGGCACACGCCATTCAAAAATCCGGAATAGTCGCCATCGAACACCTGGCCGCAAATTCTTGCACTGCATGAAATCACGGGTAGACCATAATCAAAAGTTACCAAAGGCTATGTGGGACCTCTCCTCGGTTGTCTCAACTCATCTGCTCCCCAAAAATCTTCAATGGCAGCCACGTCCCATCCTCTCCAGTAGGGTCCAAACCGAGGCAAGCATTGGCATTAATGAAATTGCACAGTGCAAGGTACAAAACTGTGCCCAACTCCTTCTATCTCCCCGAACACGTATACCTAGCAACAGTGGCAAGCTCTGACATTCCCAGTCCCTTCAACGCACCCGGAGGCATGCCATGCCACTCGGGCACATGCTCTGGCCGCGCCCCCGGCATTGCCACAGTGCGCAGGCACAGCTCGGGACTGCGCTGTTCGTCGTCAATGGCACCACCTCATGCGCCTCCGCGTGCCACGCACTACCCCTTCTCTCCCTCGTCACAGGAACATCAATCATGGCTCTGGAGCCATCGCGTCGCCAGATAAAGGCCAGCCGAGCGGCCCTCTTCTCAACCCGCGCCACCCGATGATTGACCGGTCATCTGCCTCACCTGCGAGCGCTGGGATTCTCTCCAGTCAGTCCTCCGATGCACCACAGCCCTGTCCAGCTCACCACCCTCTGTGGATCCTCGGGAACGCCACTCGTCGTGAACTCGGGCGATCGTACCGCGCCGCCCATTGCTGCCTCGCCGCGCCGAACGCCGACAACGCCACGCCGCAAGCCCGGGATTCTCTCCAGCCCGCCTTTTTCCCCCTTGAGCTATCATCTCCATGCCTCTGTAGCCTCGGACTCGCCCCAAGCGCCCGGCCGCGTCCCGTCACCGAAGAACCACGGCCACAGCTGGACCAGCTCATCACTTCCCTGTTTAAAGAGCTGGCCGAACTCCTCATCTCCTCCTCTGTTCTCTAATTTTCCAAGTCACAACCGAGCTCAAATTCTCTCCCAACACTCTCGGAGCTCTTCCTCAAGCATCGCGTTGCTCTAAGCCACCCCCCTCACCGAGCGCCAAATCGACTGGCCACCTCTAGCACGCCGTCACCAAGCCCATCCCCACCGCGTCTTCCGGCCCTCCACCGGCCCCTCTTTCTCCTACCCCTTCTCTCCAGGCCCCTCACTACCAAACTCGTCCCACCGACCGTCCTGGGCTGCTCCTGAGCTCGCCGCAGCTGCCACCCTGGACTTCCTCCCTTCCTCTGAGCTAAGCCGCCACCCATCGCGGACACAGCGGCCTCGAGCCCTCTAGAACTCCGTTAGCCGCCGCTATGCACCAAAGTGAATAGCCCTTCCCTTCCTCGCTCTCGTCGCTTCAGCAACCAGCCGGTTCCGCCGCTAGGTACCCGAGCAACCGTCCTAGCTACCGCCGCCGGTGCCAGCTTCCTGTCCGAGGCACCAGACCGACCACCCGCAGGAACGCCACTCGGGAGTCTCAGCCAGGCGAGTTAAGCGACGCCGACGAGTGGACCCGCCTCTCGGTCAGGCCCGCAAGACAGGTGAGTAGCGGGCGAAGCTAAGTCCCCGCCTTTCCCTTCTTAATGTGCCCTAAAACACGCCCGAGTCAGATTGCCGCGTCCCCCGCTTAAATGCATACCGGTTCAGAACCGTTTCCGACACATTAAAAGCGTAATAACGCTGCTGGGAAGCGCACTCTGGCCGGTCCCTCTCGGTTTTATTCAACTTAGAATCAAACAGCACCGGTTTGCCCGGTTCCCCATGTTTCCGACCGGCTCCTGGAGAGCTTATTCCGGTTTTGGAAACTACAGAAAACATTCCAACTTTTGTCTTTGCAAAGTTTCGAAATTTAAAACAGTTCTAGAGCTCTAGCGTTAGGGATGGAGTTTTAGGGCATTATTTCCAATCTCTTTAAATTCGCATATACCTTATACATGTAGAATTCCAGATGAACATGTTATACCACCAGTACATTAAAATAGCCCTAACACCCATGAAGTCATAAGAACGATAACTTTGAACACGTAATCCTAGTAACACGAGTTTTCCTACACGATTAAAAATATCGTCATTTCATGTGATTTTCGTGCATGTTCTTGGCTTTTATTTGAAGTTCCGTCGCTTGCTTCTTATTCGCCGATCCCTTTCAACGTGTAAAAAAAAGTACGTACCCCGGGAGAATCCATAGTCACCTCCACATCCAGAGCAAAGACAGGAACCGGAACTGCCAGGCAGGCTCTTCTTCTTTGATCATGTTGAATCCCATGATTGCGAACTATTTATTTTGTTTGCAAAACATGCATGCTATGTGATGGAAAACGATATTTTATGTAGCAGTAGTTACATCCGAAATACTAGAAACCCTAGACCGATTCCGCTCCTTGTCGCCTTAAGGAATACATATGTTCCGAAGAAAATATCGGAAACCTAGGTGTAGTATATACATATATATTGCTTAGCCCCGCAGTAGAAAATCTGGGTTTTCGCAAAAGTAAATTAATCCTGGAAATCTCGTATGAGATAAACTTGGGATGGGCCACTGTGACCGATGGAGAAGAGGTCACGGTATAATCCACGGGTTGGATGTTCGAATGGTAGTTTTTGTAGAGCAAAAACAAAATGGAGATGCTTTGGATCCGGGTTAGAAATGAAGGGCGTGAGCAGGAAGGAATAAAAGCGAGCTAAGACCCGGTGGGGCACTCGCGGTCCGTGCGACGGACAAGGTGTGGAGTCTTTCTCGGATCACTTAAGGACCGAACCTACCGTGCCGCTAAACCAGGTTCACCTCGTACGTCCACATGCCCTATGTGGGTAGGGCTTGACCAATATTCATGATAGCTCTGGCGTATGAACCCATAGACGTAGGGTGAGTTATGTGCAAGTGAGGCGCTCCTTTGGGATGAATGCCCGGTGTGATCCGGAAGAGTACTCCGCGAAGTTGAATAGGCGCTCATTTGAGAGTCAGCCCAGCGGTGGTTCTGGGACGTACTCGTCACGAACAGGAATGCGCTACCAGGCTAAGCGCCGAGGCATCGATAGGCAAGGTGGAGCGTGGTAACGTTCCCGGGTGGGTTCATTCGCTATACCTATCTTGAGGAAAGTCTCGTTATGATCTCCTTGCCGGCGGGAGACTCATATCTTGTGGGTAAAGCCGTACAACCTCTGCAGAGTGTTAAAATCTATTCGAATAGCCGCGTCCTCGGTTATGGACATAATCTGGTAAGGCCACACCACCGGTTAGACTTTATGAGGAAAAGTGGGTCATGGGTTTAAGGACGCATCGCCTGATGGGCATGCAGAGTGAATTATGAGATCCTCGTGTAATGCGATTACATGGGAGGTGTGGTAATGAGTGGGACGCTGTTCTACCGGAGTGTAGGAACAGCTATCTGAGGAGAAATGAGGTGTTGTCGGACGTCGTTCTACCTGAGGGTAGGAACGACTATCTAATGCAGATAAATGGCCACTCCCGTGGCGGACGACCGAATTGCAGGTATGTTATGATGACTGATTGACATGACTCGGCAGGGCCGAGGTGGTTTTTCAAAAATGAGCTTTCATCATCTACTTAATTATTTCAACTAAAAACTTACATTTCCGCACCATTATGAAACATAGGTTAGAGCCTTTCTATTGATTTCTCCTGTGCATGCATATATCTGTGATATTCACCCTGAAGGGAAGCTTGCGAGTACATTCAATGTACTCACCTGGCTTGTTGATTTGGCCAGACGAAGAAGACATCAGTTCTGAAGATACGATTATGATCGCGAACGCTAGGGTGTAACCCCAGTCAGTTGCCTGTCGGGTATGGCGTACTGATGGGCCACATCTCCGCTGGATTTCCGCTACACATTTATAGCCGTTGGGCTACAGGTATCAGATTATCGACCTTAACGGTCTATTTTAACGGTTTTCACATGTATGACAATGATATACAGGTGACTCGTGTGTATCGGCTACTGATCCAGGGACCGGTACAGTGATCACGAGGGAGTATCCGGCCTTAAAACCGGGTACGCCACAGCTTGGTATCAGAGCCATACTGACTATAGGTTAACCCTAGTTAGCATGGCCGTTAGCTAGGACATAGGATATACAAACTAATTTCTCAGAAGGTAAAACAATGATATAAGCTTGGGTTCTATTCTTCTTATCAATTCTAGAAATCTTTCCCTTATCCCGGTAATATCTCTGAACATAGTGTTGATAAATTTTTACTAAGCTCATCCCCTGTTCAAAATTGTAGATGAGTGAAGCCGCGCTTCGACGAGAACGTGGACACCCCTGGGGTGCACTTTTAAGGAAGTTGCTTCGTTTCCTTGGGGTTCGACGTCGACCACTGTTCGTTGTTCGGAAGGACTACATCATCGGGATGGATGCTGGATATCGCGCCACGGTGTACTTTCACTCTCTTCGAGCAGTCCCGCATGTCTACACGGGATACAGCTTCAGTCCACGAGGGGCCATAATGATCGTGTCGCAAGAAGCCATACGACGCCTCTGCCGCATGTACCATGTCCGGATGCAAAGTCAGGAGCCTCACTTTATCCGTAGGACAAATTGATCGGATAATCTGACCTTGAACAATAAGTTAGGTCACTAGGGTTCATTGTCGCATAGCGAAATGGACCACATGACCCGGCATAAAGCATAGTAGAACGCCTTGGTATGATGTGTACTGGACTACAGTCCTAATATGTTGTATTGTATTTGTATGAGGTACGCCATCGCCATAGGCATGGTATAGCACCCGCACTTGTTTGTATGATAGTAGCCTTCACGGCCTATGTAACAAAAGTAAACTCTGTTTCTTACCCCGCCTTGTCCTTTCTTATGCCCCACATGGTGTCGGTAGCCAGTCAAAGCTGGACTGCCTTTCTCCCCAAATGTCGTCAACCAATAAAGACGACCGGTACATGTCAAATCCTAGGGTAACTTCACCTCTACCTCCCTCAAACCTGAGTTACCACTGGTTACCATTCTGCCGCAGAACCGGCTATAAAACTCTGAGCTTTTGCACTCCACCACCGTGCAACCCTCTCCTCACCTAATAACATCTGCTTGCCAAAAGCCTCTCGCTCTTGCGCGTTCCTTCTCTGTTCGTCACTCCCTTTCCACAAACACGATGCTTTGCGGTACCTTATACCTGGAAACCACCGCTGAAGAACTCGCCGGGTTCGTTCACATCCTATGGACCGTAGTTCGACAAACCCTCGGAGCAACCCAACGCCCTAAGTACAGTGTGTACCTAGGCGATACTCCTGGCACCCTGCACGAGTTTTGGGCAACAGTACATGTCTACCCAGGCGACCCTGATCCAGGCATGCCACTGGGTTTCATCAGAAGAACCATGCCTACCTCTACACTGGACATTTAATTGGTCGCATGGGAAGCTGTTTCAATCCGTCCCTATCCAAACGCCGCCAGCAGCTGCTTCGGTCCGGACGCCGCCCCGCCTTCGTGGCAAGCGCCCGAGTGCTCGTCCTGGCCACTTCCTGCTTACCCGCTGCCTCCTCCTCTATTTAATTCCCCCCCGGCCGACCGTCTCTCCCCTTTCTCTTTTCCTCTCTCACCGCCGCTCCCTCCCTCAATTTCCGCCGCCTTGCCTCACCACCAGCCGCCCTAGCACCGCCCCGCCACTGTGCTCCGCCGCCTGAGCTCGTCCCCGCCTCGGCTGCCCTCTGCCCGAGCCCCCTCCCCGCTCGCCGGTGCAACCTCTTCACCAACCCGAGCACCCGAGCCGCCTCGGCCTCGCCTCCTCGCCGCACCGCCTCTTTGCCCCGGTACCGCACCACCGTCCCCCGCCGCCACTCCGCCACCCAACCTGCCTCGGATGCGCCTCGCCGTCACCTCCACCCTATCCGAGCTCGCCGCACCGTCCCGCCACCCTTCGTCGCCGCGCCGCCGCCTCCCTTGCTGTCGGTAAGCCCGCTGCTAACTGCCTCGCTGCCTTTGCCCTCCTCGGCGTGCCTTAGCACCGGAGATGGCCCCGCCACGGCCGGACTGAGCCAGTTGCCGGATTCCGACCGAGCCGGCCGCCCGAGCTCATTAAGTATGGTCATTAATGACCTAGGGTCATTATGATCCATAATAAATCAGTTCCGACCAATTAATTATATGAGTAATTACTGTTCTGACCACTTAATCACCTCATTAATGCTAATCATTGTTAATTAAGGTTAACCCGACACATTAATGACGTAATTAATGAATAACAGTGTAATAAATGAACTCATTAGTTATGTCTCTATGACATGTGGGACCCAGCCGGTAGATTTTAAAATAAACATAATAAAGAAAATAGAAATTATGACAACTGGGCCCCACTTGTCATTGACCCAAGTCAACTTTGGTCAAAGTTGACCATGGGGCCCACCTGTCAGCCTCCGAGGTTAAACATGAATTAAGTAACAAAAATTATTATTATTTAATATTTATTTTTATTTACTGAGAAAAATACAAAAAGGGTTTTTTAAATGATTAAATCTTAGAAAATTCGTAGAAATTTTATTTTTAATTAGAAAAATGAAAATAATATATCAAAATGTTCAGAAAAATGAGAGCTATTCAAATATGTCAGTTTCATACATGTTTGCATGCTAGGAAAAATATAAATTGCTAAAAACTTAAATTAGGGTTTTCCGACTAGCCGGAAGTCGTTGGATCGCGATATCTCGAGCGTCCGGACTCCGATTAAATTGATTCCACTTGCATTAGTCTCTATTTTGCATCCTCTATGTCATGGCATGCATTCTATCCCATGCCGATGTTCAGCATTTTGATATTTACGTTTATGCTCTTTTTCTAGTGTTTTTGTTCTTTTCCGTTAGAGCCGGAAGGTCCCGAAGAGAATAGTCCCGATCATGAGCAGAGTGTAGTTGCAAAGCAACAAGGCAAGCAGCCCCTTTGAATATCTTGCAAACACCTACTATTTGCAAAGTATTAGTTGTTTTCAAATTCCTTATCGCATGCGTTCAAATTCTACTTTTCGCTAAGTGTTAACCCTATTCCTGTGCATAAAACTTACTTTGTCGCTCAATCGACTCCACCACCAACCCAACCTATCTAGAGTAGTATAGTGTGTGCTTTGACCTTGCTTACTATGTTGTATATGCTTAGACATGCTTAGACATGAAAAAGTCATAATTCCTTGGATGGTAGACAAATCAACACCATTGGATGGGTTACGTGGTAGGTAGGGGTTAACTAATGAACTTGACTCATAATCATTGGGTTAGACGAGAGGCCATGGCTGGGAGCATGGTGGGTTGTCTCATTTTCCCGCAAGGACCGGTTCCCGGTGTCCTTTCGAACCAAGATTTGCGTACTTCTACACGGGTGGGATAATGGACCACCCACGACTAAATAATTTGCCTAGACTTAGTGTATGAGCTGCATAGTTTACCGTTTTCGTTCACTGGGTGAGTGAAAAATGATGTGGTGTGGTGCCTCAATATAGGTGTAAGGGTTACACACGGTCGAGGACCGGGGATGTATCTCCTGCTACAACTTATGAGACCGTGTCGTAGTTGCGGCCGGACTGATGTACATGGACTAGCCCGTAAGGGTGGCTCATACCTAGGTCGAAAGCATTGTAAAGGTCGTGTTCGATCACCCTCCGCTAGCACACCTCGTGAAAGTGTGTAAATCGTCGATGGCATTAGGAGTCGATCGATACGTGTAGGTAAAGATATACACCCCTGCAGGGTTTAAACTGTTGAACAGCCGTGTCCGCAGTTATGGACAACTTGGTAAGAATCCGCAACGAATTAGACAACTACAACAATACCCTAAAACTTGCCAACTCTAAGGTTGAGGTGTTAGCGACTGCTTCCTTCCAGGGTGGTTGAGGAAGAGTCGGGGTATCTAAGGTGTGATGATCTGCAGTAAGGAATGATCGTGAAGTGTTCGGCTTCTCTCCTTTCAAAACTATTCTGGTAGTCGACTTTCATCTACTTACAAAATATTGACAAAGGTAAAATCAGCTTTCGGCAAAATAGTCCATTGTTACCATGTTCTTGATACCTGTTGCATCTATTACTAATTTTCCCTTGTAAGTCTTGCTGTGTATAATTTTTGTACTCACCCTGCTATCGTTGACATTTTTCTTGCAGAGGAAACTATCCCCTCCGAGGGTGGTTTCTACCTAGAGATCGACGCCCACGACGACTAGTCGCTGGAAATCCTAGGCAGTGATCCTGCCCAGGGTTTGGCAGCTCGTTTGTTCTGCTGCCACTTTTGGCCTGATCTTTTTGGCTTCGTAGCCATCTTTACTCTTCCGTTGTGTAAGCAACTCTTGTATGTATATTATGTTGTTAAGTTTCAAGAACTTATAATATCGCATCTTCAGTCGTAGAGTTGCTGTTATGATACCGGTTTGTTTTCACTTGCCTCATGTGTCCTGCGTGTATGTTGTTGAAGCACATGGTGCAGGTAGGATTTCAGAGTCTATACCATGGAGTTGTTAGGTTTAATCACCCCTGTGAAGTGATTCTTCTACTGAGAGCTTAGGAGCTATATCATCCTACTCCAGTCGAGCATTAATTTGCCAAGACGAGTTTGGGATTGATGTTTCGGCTAAGTGAGAAAAAAGTGAGGAGACCATATCACCCTACTTAATCTGTGCATTAGTTTACCGGAGCAAGTTCGGGGTTGACGTCTCGGGCTATTCGAAGCCATATCACTCCACTCCTCTTGGAATTGATACCCAAGGGTCGAGGTCAGGGTTGACGTTTCAACTTAGCAGGTGATTTCATCTAAAGCTCTCTGTTTATGGATTTTGGGTCCCGACATAGAGATTAGCCGTGGGCTGTTTTCCGTGTAGCACAGGGTTGTGGTATAGACCGGCGATCGAAGACGAAGAGTTAATGCCGAGTTTTGTACACAGTACTAAAATAATTGTTCGAAGGAGAAGAGCCCGAGTGCAATTGGGCGCACCCGGTGTGGTGTAGCTCCCAAGTGTCCACTATGCGTACCCGTGAGCGTACATAGCAGGCCAGTCGGGAACCCGAGTGTTGCTCAGATGAAGCTAAGAAATACGTATTCATTTATCTATACTAAAAATATGGGGGTATAAAGTTTCAAGCATAGAAACGACGTAGCTGTTCAATGTTCCAGGCGTTAGTGATGAGGTTGCCGTCCGTATCCTTTAGCCAGTAAGCCCCCAGGGGTAGTATTTCAGCGACCACGTATGGGCATTCCCGGGTCAGCCATGAAGACCTCCCGAGAATGATGGTGACTCCCTAAACTCTCGAAGTCGTTTGAGTCGTAGTCGAGGACGGGCAGGAGGGACTCGATTATGCCAACCAGTCGGGATCCCTGCTCGACGGGTGAAAACCCGTGTCCAAACAGTAGCTCCAACTTTGACACAACCTCATCCTCGGAGATGGCCGTCGAAATCATCAACTCTGAGGAGAATCCCAGTGAGGAAGGTGATGAAGCCTCCGTCGGCCGGTTGGAAGCCGAGTTGCAGAGGTAAAGTTTGCCGAGCTTGTCGGCGATGAAGTCCAATTTTCCGAATCGAAAAAACTGTCCCGGATCGGCGATAGAATCCAGGGGGCCAAAACTCATGTTTCGACTCGGAGCGAAGCCGCCGTTGTTGTTGGAGAAACCCATCTGGATCTGTTCAGATGGATCTATTCTTACCGCCCCTACCTGGCGCGCCAATTGTCGGTGTTTTGATCCGACAATAATGAATATGGGACGGCGTACGTGTAGCAGATCTTGATGGGTGCACACGGGACACAGAATTTAGACATGTTCAGGCCCTCGGAAAGAGGTATTATACCCTACGTCATGTATTTGGTGGATTGTATTGCTTGCATACCGTATGCCGCAAGACCTCGAGAAGAGCTCTCTAGGTTGCTTTTGTATTGCTTATCGATCGGAGGATCCCTGCCCTGCCTTATATAGGCGACCAGAGTAGGGTTACATGAGTCCAGATCAGTTTACAAGTAGATTTCCTAATCGATTACAACTATAATCCCGTGATATCAGGTAAGTCCATATCTATGTCTTGTACTCCAAGTCGATGAAGCGACCCCGTGTAGAAGTCGGGCTCCAGTAGTCGGCCCGGTCCATCCTATGACCAGAGGGCCGGCTTTGTCCACCTTGATGATACCCGGGTGCTATGTCATCGTCAGGAGATAATTTGAATGATATTCAATGCTTGAGGAGGCACAATGCTTAGTTTTGTACCTCAGCGGTTCAAACAATATATCGAACATTACGCGGTAAAATGCATCCACGGTTACTAAATTGTCTGTCTGTTTTAATTTAGTAGTGAATATTTAAGAATAGTTATTATGATTGCTAAATGTCTTAGATATGTTCATTATTTCTGTAACCCAGACCACGACGGTCTTTGCGTTGGACGGTCAAAAAACGGTCACCGTATGCCATGTCAACAAAATATGTAGGGTTAATTACCGTATTTAGGATATTTGAGCAACCATAACGACCATAAATTTAGATTTTCTATATAGAGTGAGTAAATCGGACTAGATAGGTAAGTTCGATGCATTTTATCTAAACTACTATATAAAAGCACGAGTTTTATTTATTCTAAAGCCACCCCATTTACTGTACCCAAAGAATTTTCTACCGTCCGATCAAAACTATCCAATGGACCAGATCCGCGCAATATTTCGCTCCCGATATTTTCGGTGTTTCGCCCCCAGCTTCTCCGCCATCGAACAGAACAAACTCTCCCCGCGCCCCGCTGCCCCCTCCCTTCTCTCCCCGCGCCCCGCCGCCTCCCTCCTCCCCCACCCAGCCTCCCCGTCCTCCTCCCGACCGACCCGCCCCCGGCAGCCACGCTCGCCCGCTCGCCCCCCACCGGCCACGCCCTCCCTCCCGCCCGAGGCCCTGGCCGCCACGCCACCTCGGCCACCACGCCCGCGGCCCTCCTGCCCACCCTCCCGGACGCCGCCGCCGCCGCCCTAATCTTCACCCGCCGCGCCTACCCTGCCGTCGCCGGGACACGCCACCGCCGCCCCGATCTTCACCCATCTCGCCTACTGTCAGATCCTAGCTACGATCGACAAGGGGTTGACAGTGAATAGTAGTTTCTGGGTAGCAAATAGAGGTGCTATTCCCCAATCTCAGATGTATGCATATGGTATAGTGTCTGTAACAGTTTGCAAGAGATTGGAAGATGAGGAATTCGGCTACAACCCAGCCATTTATAGGTCTAACGTAGCAGGTAGATTAACAGCTAACTACTCCATTTAACGGTAAGAGTTAACGGCGACAATGGCATAGCTGAAGAGCGGAAGACGGAGTCTGACAATGCCCCTCCCACAGAAATTCCTTGTCCTCAAGGAATCGGTGCATTGGCTGCCCAGGCCTGGACGGTAGCTTTGAAGAAGGCGGGAAAGGTCTGCTTAATGAAGTCAGCGTCTTCCCAGGTGGCTTCCGCTGGGGATAGATTGGCCCATTGGATCAGCCATTGAACGACGGCAACATTGTGGCGGGGAATCTGGCGGACTTGAAGAACAAGTTCGGGAGCATTATGGATGGTGCCATCGGAATGAATGAGCGGAAGATCAGGGCTCGGAACAGCTTTGGTACCCAAGTGCTTCTTGAGCTGACTGACATGAAAAACAGGGTGGATTTTGACACCCTCAGGCAGAAGGAGCTTGTAAGCCATACGGCCGACGCGTTGGAGAACTTTGAAAGGCCCATAATATTTGCTATGGAGCTTCAGCGGACCGCGGAACCCGAAAGCAGCCAATCTATACGGCGCCATTTTCAAATAAACCATATCGCCCTCCTGGAAAGTGCGCTCAGAACGGTGTAAATCAGCGTATTTCTTCATCCGTGATTGGGCCAAGAGTAAGTTTTGCTTGAGCTGGGAGAGCATGTCCTGTTTTGCTTGAAGAAAGTCCTGGGCATCCAGATCAGTCGGACCGGGAACAGAGAGTTCACTGACTAGAGGGGGAGGAAACCCATACAAAGCTTGAAAAGGGCTGAGTTTCAACGCAGTGTGGAATGAAGTGTTGTACCAGAATTCTGCCAAAGAAAGCCAAGAGGTCCATTGCTTTGGAGCGCTGAAGGTCATGCAACGCAAGTAATTCTCGAGGCATTGATTTACCCGTTCGGTTTGACCATCAGATTGAGGGTGATAAGCCGAACTGTAGCGCAATTGGACATTCATGGATTGAAAAATGTGCTTCCACATAGCGCTGGTGAAGATTCTGTCACGATCCGAAATAATGACAAGGGGAGGACCATGAAGCTTGAGTACATTGTCAATAAAAGCATCAGCGACTGAGGCCACTGTGTAAGGATGAGAAAGTGCCATGAAATGGGCGTATTTCGTGAAGCGATCGACCACTACCATGATCACTTCCTTGCCCTGGGATTTAGGAAGGCCTTCAATGAAGTCCAGAGAAATATGTGTCCAGGCCATATCCGGAACAGGAATGGGATCGAGGAGACCTGGGTAATGGCACTGCTCATGTTTAGAGCGCTGACAGACAGGGCAAGTAGCAACCCAATGTTCCACGTCTTTCTTGAGACCCGGCCAATAAAACAAACGTTTGATCTTCTGATAAGAAGCACGCATGCCCGAATGACCACCCACGGCAGAAGTATGTAAGGCAGTAATGAGTTTGGCACGAAGAGAAGGAGTGTTACCCACAGCTAGGCGGCCCTTGTAACGAATGACACCCGAATGAAAGGAGTAAGGAGAAGCAGGGTCCGGAGGGGAAAGCAAGAATTGCTCATACAAGGGCTTGAAGTGTTCATCAGAGAGGTAACTGTCGGAGAGTTCCTGAATCCACAAGGGTTTCACCTCGGAAATGGCCAACAATTGACAGAATTGGCGGGAGAGAGCGTCTGCTACGGTATTTTCCTTGCCTTTTTTATACTCAATAGAAAAATCAAATTCCAACAACTTGAGCATGAGTTTGTGTTGAATTCCTTCAGCCAATTTCTGATCAGAGATGTATTTGAGACTTTGCTGGTCAGTTTTGATAATGAGTTTATGGCCCAAAAGGTAATGGCGCCACCGCTTCAGGGATTCAATGATAGCCAGCGCTTCCTTTTCATATGTTGACATGGCAGCGTTCTTGGGACAAAGGGAAGTGCTGAAGTATGCCAGAGGCCTGCCCTGTTGCATGAGTACAGCACCCAAACCGGTTCCACAAGCATCAGTTTCCAAATGAAAGGGGAGAGAAAAATCTGGAAGAGCAAGGATGGGCGCCGAAATCAGAGCTTGTTTGAGTGTAAGGAACGCCTGGTCATGAAGCGGTGTCCAGAGAAATTGGCCCTTTTTGAGTAAATCATGCAAGGGACGGCAGATTAAGCCAAAATTTTTGATGAATCGTCGGTAATAACCAGCAAGCCCCAAGAAGCTGCGCAGTTGGGAGACCGAAGTTGGGGTGTTCCATTCAGCAATAGCCTTGATTTTGGAGGGGTCAGTCGCAACGCCATGACCAGAAATTATGTGGCCCAAGTATTCAATGTGGGAAACTCCAAAAACACATTTGCTCATTTTAGCTACAAGGTGGTGTTGGCGTAAGAGGGACAGAGTAGCATGGAGATGCTGCAAATGAACGGCTGAAGACGGACTATAGACAAGTATATCATCAAAGAAAACCAAAATGAACTTGCGGAGGTGAGGAGCAAAAATCTCGTTCATAAGAGCTTGGAAAGTCCCAGGAGCATTTGAAAGGCCGAAAG
Source organism: Stipa capillata (assembly GCA_019208055.1). Lineage (NCBI taxonomy): Eukaryota > Viridiplantae > Streptophyta > Magnoliopsida > Poales > Poaceae > Stipa > Stipa capillata. The sequence goes on from JAGXJF010001075.1 coordinate 213,004, forward strand.
GCATTACCAGGTATTCGAAATGACCGTGGGAGGTGCGGAATGCCGTCTTGTGTATATCAGCCTCATGCATGCGAATTTGGTGATATCCGGAACGAAGATCCAGTTTGGAAAAAATGTGAGCACCATGCAATTCATCGAGTAAATCCTCTATAACAGGAATGGGGAATTTGTTCTTGACCGTTTGGGCGTTTAAACGACGATAATCAACACATAAGCGCCAAGAATTGTCCTTTTTCTTAACCAGAATAGTGGGAGAGGCATAAGGACTTTGGCTAGCACGGATCACCTTAGCCTCCAAGAGCTGTTTGATTTGGCGCTCCATTTCGTCCTTTTGAGTATGAGGAACCCGGTAAGGCCGGACCTGAGGAGGCTGAGAATTGGGAAGTAAAGGGATCCGATGATCACACAGCCGTGGAGGAGGAAGCTCAGTAGGTTCAGCGAAGACATCAGCAAACTGGTGAAGAAGCTGTTGAATCGGCCCCGCTAAAGAGTGTGACGATGATGAAGGTAAGGGCAAAGCACAAGCCTGGAGAAGAAAACCGGAGGCGCCTTGAGCCAACAGGCTAGAGAGTTTCTCAGAACGTATCTCCTTCATGTGCGGCACACCTTGACATGTTCTGAAAGTAACTGGGTAACAACCATCCTTTGTTATAGAGAATTCACCCAGCGGGAAATTAAATGAAATTGGACTGTGATGGTGCAGCCAATCACATCCTAAAATCACCGAATGGTGAGGAAGGTGGAGCACACTAAAAGGATGTGAAAAGGAATGTTTGTCAATGGAAAAAGAACAAGCGGGGATGCGCGAGTCCGAGACAAGAGTGCCACCACCAGCCACAGTAATAGAGCGCGAAGGCGCGGGGCAAAGCACACAATTGGATTTGAGAGCAAAAGCTTGATCCATAAATGTTCCATTGCTGCCAGAGTCAATGAGAGCCACTGTGGAATAACCGCCAACTGAAATTAGAACACAAGGTAATGGCGAGAGAGGGAGGGCTTGCACAGCTTGCATTGAGAGATGCAGAACATGTTCAGGTGTGTCCTCTGGTTGATCAGGCGGCAATTCAGCTGGAGGCTCAGGGGAAGAAAGAGCATCAGGCTGATCAGCTTGGAGCATGTGAATGAGTGGCACTTTAGTGCACTTGTGACCCGGAATCCATTTATCTCCACAACGCCAACATTCGCCAGGCTTGCGAGAACGAGTGTGTGGGGACAAGATCATATCCTGCTGCTGTTTGCTTGGCACTGGCGGAGGGGATGCACGCCCTGGTGCAGTAGGTGGGTGACTGAATTTGTGAAAGGAGGGCACAGAAGTAGGGGAGTACTTCCGGGGTGGATGACAAGGTTCCATGTCAGTAGCGAGCCAGTAGGCATCGGTGAGAGAAGAGGGCCGCAATGGGCGTAATTGGAACTTAATGCCGTCACGCAAACCGTTGACAAAACAACGAACGAACCACTGTTCAGAGATGTTGGGATTTTCCTCAGAGATAGTGGCCATAAGGGCTTCAAATTGTTCAGCATATTCTGCTACAGTCATCGAATGTTGTTTCAGGGAGTTGAATTGCTCCACCAACTGATAAGCGCTGTGGCCTGAGAAACGATGAGTGAGCATTTCACAGAATGCGGTCCAGGTGGGCGGATTTTGGAGAATTTTGGAACGGCGCAGCCAAACATCCGCACGGCCAGTGATGTACAAGAGGGCAATAGAAAGCTTATATTCATCCGGTGTGCCAGTCATCTGAAAGCATTTCTCACTCTGACGGATCCATTCAACGGGATTATCTCCATTGAACCGAGGAAAGTCAAGCCGAGGAGCCTTAGTGATAGACTTGAGGAACTGGGCGCGCATGTCTTGTTCATAGTCATGGGAATACTGTGCCCATGGATCCCGAGGACGACCAGGTAGAACAGGAGGGTGGACACCGCTGGGCTTGTCAAAGTCCTGCTGATGAGGAGGTGGTAGATGTGAACGAAACCCAGGAGGTGCAGACCGGAGACCAGGAGGAATTTGAGTGTGCTCGTGAAGGCGACGAGTAAGTTCATGTTCATAAGCCAAACGTCGACGGAGAGCGTCCAGGTCGGAGGTCTTGCGGTCGAACGAGGTGCCCGGTCTGTCCAGAATGGGGGACAAAGGTGTAGCATCCTGGTCGGGAGCGGAGACAAACGTGCCCGGAAGGTCGTCAGTGTGCTCCGGTTTGAGGGTCTTCAAGACACCAGCAACACCTAACATCTGTTGTCCCAACTCGCCCAAAGCCGTGTGGACGCCATTCAGTGTGCTGGTAAGTTGCTGCAGATCCGCACGCATGGTGAGAATTTCTTGTTGATTGTTGAGCACTTCTTGTTTGAGAAGTTGGAATTCAGCGGTTTGGTCATCTCCTTCCGCGGAGTTCTTGGAACCGCGACCCATACGCCGATCGGAGAACACGGGAAGGGGATTTTACCACCGGAAGCACCGGCAACCAGGTCCCGCGAAACGATCCTGCCGCCGCCTCGCTCCTGCGCCGCCGGAGATGCCCCAATTAGCGATGGACCTGGGATTTGACAACCAGCGAGATGTTCGCGGAAAACCAGTCCTCACGACTAATCGGCACCCGAATGAAATTCACCGCCGCCAAATCGCCGCCGGGAAGAACACCGCCGCCGACCAGACAGAGGAAAATGGGTGGGATTAGGGTGGGATTTTAGCAGCTCGTCGAGAACCAACCACCCCGATCTGAAATCCGCCGCCGAGGATTGGGAGGCTCTGATACCAATTTGTCAGATCCTAGCTACGATCGACAAGGGGTTGACAGTGAATAGTAGTTTCTGGGTAGCAAATAGAGGTGCTATTCCCCAATCTCAGATGTATGCATATGGTATAGTGTCTGTAACAGTTTGCAAGAGATTGGAAGATGAGGAATTCGGCTACAACCCAGCCATTTATAGGTCTAACGTAGCAGGTAGATTAACAGCTAACTACTCCATTTAACGGTAAGAGTTAACGGCGACAATGGCATAGCTGAAGAGCGGAAGACGGAGTCTGACACCTACCCCGCCGTCCTTGCCGCGGCCTTTCCCAAGCCCTACTCCTACCCTTCCTTGCTATGGCCTTACCCAAGCCCGCCTATGCTGTGAAGCGGAGCGTAGAAGCAAGCGGCGGCACAGCTCGAGCACGCGTTCTGCTTGCCCCTCGCCGGCCGCATCCTTACCACCGCGTGCACCGGCAACGCTGCCGTCCACGCCTCTCTCTCGCTCGCGGCGGCCGGTGCGCGCGGCCTCAACCGGAGGCACACACTGGGCTAGAGCAGAAGCGGGAGGGCGACATCAGGGAGATGTTCCAAGGTAAAGCAAAGCGGATTGCGTCGCCCCTGGTTCGAAGGGGGGCGGAGTACTTGATTTATTTCTCAAGATATTGTCATTTCGATGATGTAGCCATGAAGGATTTGGTCAGCAAGTTCCAGAACCACCAGAACGAGAACTATCGGCTCTCCGCCAAGCTGTAAGATTGGATGCTTGTATTGTGTGTGCTGATTTGATTATGCAGAGCTTATGTGAAAATTGTGTTACTCTTATGTTTATTTGCGTGTTTGTTTATTTCCTCTTTGTGTGCTTACTGAGGTCGAGGGGATGGCCGCTTTCGCGTGCGTCGCGGTGTCGGAGCGCATGAGTTCATAGGAACGAGGACAAGATGGGACGACGGCAGCGGGTGTCCTCAACCTCCTCTTCTCCCGCGAGCTATGTCATCCGATGGAGTCTGGCAAGGCTTGGTTCGATAGTGTGGTGAGTGTCTTATAGGGCGTAGGGGCTTCTTCGTCTCCCTCGCGTAGGTCTTGTCCCAGAAATTCAAGGTATGGAAGCCAAATTTCACGTTTGTACCTCAGATGGAGTAGAAATGTAGTTGCATTGATCATTTGCTGTTGGTAGATCTCGATACTACATATGCTTCCTTTGCCTGCAAAATTGGTAGATCTGCAAAAAAGGGTTCTTAATCCAAACCTTAATCAAACTATTTGGGGCCTACATTAATCAGAGTTGTAGCCAAGGTAGTTAATTATTTGGGGCCTTTCAAACTATTTACTGAGCAAAATTTATTGGAGAATCACACTTTCTGCAAAGATATATTTAGTGTAAAATGTGGTGCTAATATTGGCATGTGAAATACTTCGCAATGTTTGACAAGATACATTGCAGCTCCCCGCCTCCGCCGCCGCTTGCCCCCCCTCCCACGCGCGCCTCTGCAGCCCCAACAACAGCTTGTTAGTTTCTCTTCTTCTTTTCTTTTTCTTTGATGGAGAGCGAAAGGGAGATTTAGGAATTCTTGGCTGATCAGATATTGGTTTGATTGCTGCAGTTTTCTTTTTCAAGGTCAGCTCAAGTTTCTGCGCAACCTAAGAGAATAAGATTTCATGGTTCTCACACTTAATATAAAGTGTCCACAGATGAACAGTATAGGTAGAATTGTTTAATATTTCTTATATGAATACTTGGATCTAAACTTCCTGTTATGAATATGTACGTGGTTGTCTTTGCATACTCTCTTAATGTGTAAAATTTCATGCATCTCTCTGTGGTAGATGCAGTGTGATGCAAAACATGATCCCACTGTAGAACCACACTTAATTTTCTCTTTCTGGTGATCTTATCTAGATGATGGAGTGGTGGTATCAATCTGCTGAAGAAAGAATGTCAGCTCCGACTGTATATCCTCCACCCCCTCCTCCACTACTACCAAAGGTATTCCTACTGTATAGTTGTCAATGTTTGCAAAAGGCTACTACTATTCTCTGACATCTGAGTGCCAATCCCTTACGTCATCTTTGTGAGGTGGATCAGTGAAAACATGGTGAGCAGAACACTTGGTTTTGCAACTATGTTGTTGCCTTGTTAGCTTTATAGTATCTGTGGCCTTAATCGTTATTTATGGTTACAGTTTGATATGGGCCTTTATCATTTTCGTCAGGTTGCTAAAGATGGACTTCCCTTGCCACCTGACAGGACGTTGTGCCCTCTGTGCTGCCAGAAGCGCAATAACCCCTCTGTTCTTTCTGTTTCTGGTTTTGTGTTCTGCTACAGTTGCATATTTAAGTCTGTCTCTCAGGTAGATTATTCTACTATACCAGCCATTAGAAGAAGCCTATTTTTCTGTCTACCAGCTCTGCTAATATGACATGTTGATTGTTTTGCTCTACAGCATAAAAGATGCCTTGTTACATTGATGCCTGCTATAACTTTCTACAGTCACTTCTTAGGGGTTTAGTTCCCTATAACTTTTTTTAACAAGAGCTCTGCTGAATTAGCTTGATTTGCAGAGTTTTCCTTTAAAGGTATGCCATTCCCAATCATTTTCCAGGTTAGACATTAACTGCTATGCTCTGTTGTTTGTTCATTCTTCATAGATTTTTGAGTACTTGCATATGAGATTTCACAATAAATACCCTAAAAAAAGGAAATTTCATAATAAATGCAATAAATGGAATGCCGAGAGGGAAAGTGTTGATGCAGATAAAGTACATGGTTTACGTTGCTAAATATGAATAGGCATAAATGGCACTTCAATGACTAAGCCTGTAACATATTTGAGTTGAGGAGAAATGACCGACAATTGTATATTGGATGTTTTCTTCTAATTTTTTTTAGGGCTTTAGGGCATGTCCTGTTTCCCACTGGTTCATTTCTATCTATTGGCTGTATTGATGATCACCATTATAGCACATCCTGAATTCAGAGCTTGTGTTGATGTTAGTGGTAAGGTGCTAGAGTGCATGTTAATTCCATCTTGTTCCTGTTTGCATTTTTACCATTTTTAGCTGACCAACTCAGGCTGCCTCTTGTTTGATGGCTGGTTATGTTTTGGGTTCTCTGACATAATGGGATGCTTGTAACAATCATGAACTTGGTGGACTAACTGACCCTTTTTTCAAGTTATCCCATGTTCTAAACTCACAGCCTACCCATTATCTCTCATTGGGGTTTCAATGCGTGCGATGGAGGTTTGTTGCTTATATGTCATGCACGTTAAATATACTGTGTTATTTATGTTCTGATATTTTATTGGGTCGGTATTACAACTACTATTGGGTTGACGTTTTATATGATCCTATTGGGGGTAAACTCACTCAGGATAGCTTCACACTTCTTAATTGGGGTGCTTATATTCTGCTTATTGGATTTGCCAGTGGAGATGTATGAGTTATTCTGGCTAACGTTGCTCTAATTAAGGTACAATCATGTGTAGAAATACCAAGTTTGAGATCTTTCGTATTATTATTGGAATTTACTGAATATACTGGCTGCTAGCATTTGGGTTTACCGCTATTGATTTGTCTGTTTACTGCATTGGTACAATCTAAAAATTCTTCGAGTAGGCATTTCTTTGGGACAAGCTTTACCTTGCTAAATCAAGTTGATATTAATATGAGAATTCATCAACCAATACCAAATGGACAGTAATACTAAAAAGAAACTTCTGTAGTAAGGATACTAATTACTGATATAATTGCTTTCCACAGAATCTACTTAATTCATCCATAGACCTTGTATCAGATTGTTCTATGCTCTTAAGTAGCGCTATCTAAATTGAATTGGCTCATTTTTGTGAAAAAACTCAATGGCAGAGGAACATATCAACTAGAGCATGCAAATAATAAAGAGCTCTTGTGTTTCATCCTTTAGTTATTTCAAGTGCATGTGTAGTCGATTGCTTGATGATCCTCAATCATGCAATTTTGAAGGTGCAGATTGCTTTGAGGCAAAATCCAGTGTCCTATGGAGCATGGTATCATCATAAGTGGCTGCTAAATCAAAGCTTGCCCCAGTGGAGCATGGTATCTACAGGGTTCAACTTCCTACAGGAAGCCCACTAAAAAGTCTTATAGCGGTGTTTCTTGCATCGTTTAAGAAGAGAAAAGTGGAGGTTCCTGCTGATAGCACAATATTGTTTGAAGGGGATGATGCTGACTTAAGCAATGCAGGGCCAAACAAATTAGCACATACTGATGGATTCAGGTATGTTTCTCACTCTATCCCTATAATGGAATTGGAATCCAAGGCTGCTAGCATAGCGGGACAAATTAGTTTAATTTTTTTTTATTGACCAGAGAAAACTTACCTCACATTTGTTCCAGAGTTCATTTGCCTCATTACCTACAAATAGACATCTGGAAGATAATAAGGGGTCTAAAATATTAATCTCTACTTTTGCACAGGAAGTAACTATGAAATCTTATGAAATTTCCCTTAACAAAAGAAATTATGAAAATCAAGTCAAAAAATATTTATGAAATTAGCAGTGCTTTATATTATGTTTTCCTTATAAAAATGATATTGTTAGAGCTATTAGAGAATTTGATTGTTGTATCGAAATGTTGCATTCAAGCGAACACTCTGGTGTAGACATGTGGTCTTGATTTGTTCACTTGAATCTTACCAAAGAGAAATGAGGCCCAATTTATGCTTATATCATACTCTTCCTCAACCACGACCTCCAATTGTAAAAACTTGTTGATTTAGTCAGAACAATTTGCAATGAAACTAGAGGTGATCTAGGCATATCAGTCCTAATTAGCCCATCTCATCAACCAGATAGAATTAAATTCTCTCTCGCAACATTGGGTATGGCATTTTGCGAGCCATGCATGTTCTGTTATATAAAGATTTAAAGGTTAGACCTTTGTATGTGCAATCCAGTCTAAAACCACAACTTTTAATTTTTTAATGCTTCAGTTACAACGATGTATTCATGGTAAAGGTTGTGTTTTGCAATCTGAAGTCCTTTTTGTTACATCTTAGTTAAATATGTATTTAACACTTCTGATATTTGAACTCATTCAGGTGCTTAGATAAGGCTGCTGTAGTTTTAGGGGACCAAGAGATAAAGGATAGCAATTCTCCGCGTCCATGGCTACTATGTACTGTAACTCAGGTGGAGGAAGTGAAGATTCTTCTTCGCATGCTTCCAATATGGGTCACCAGTGTGTTCTATGCAGCTTCAATGTGCCAAACAGCTACCACTTTCATCCAACAAGGGAACGCAATGAACACCACGATTGGATCCTTCTCTATCCCTGCTGCTTCTATGAACTCTGCTGAGGTGATCTTTATGATGATTTGGGTTGTGTTCCAGGACAGCATTGTGATCCCAATAGCCAGAAGATACACTGGAAATGTTGCAGGGCTTACACAGCTGCAGCGGATGGGCGTCGGCCGGTTTTTAGCGATTCCATCATTGGCTGCGGCTGCACTGGTTGAAATGTGGAGATTGCGCAGCATCAGGGCTGGCCACAATATAAGCATAGCGTGGCAACTCCCCCAGTTTGTGATTCTTGCCTGCTCCGACGTGTTCTGTGGCATAGCCCAGCTTGAGTTCTTCTACTCAGAGGCCCCCGTATCAATGCGGAGCTTGTGCTCAGCATTCTCATTCCTTGCAATGTCACTTGGTTACTACGTGAACTCGCTGACCATCTCGGTCATCGCTGTTCTATCGAAGAGCAGGGGTGGGCAGGGCTGGCTTCCTGCTGATCTGAATGACGGCCATCTCGACTACTACTTTTGGCTGTGGACGGGGATCAGCGCAGTGAACTTTGTTGTGTACACAGCATTCGCAAAGAATTATACAGTGAAGAAAGTCGTCCCCGGTAAATAAGGTTGCTGTCAGTCACTGTCTTAATAAGCTAGCTCTGTTTGCACATGCTCTTTATCCTGTTACAGTCTATCTATTGTCTACAAGACCAATTTGATTGGTAGAGGTGTAACTAAATGTCGCCGAAATTTCTATTGTAACTTAAGCTTAATTTTTAAGCTCGCTCCAATTTCTATTGTTACCAGGAAGCCTCATTCTCTAGGTTGAGCGTAGGCAATTGTCATCGAAGTTCAACTAAATTACCCTACTTTGCCACTCATATATAAAGGCTATTCCTCACAATTTTTCCCCTTCTCTCCTCTCGCCTGTCCAACTCAAGCCGCTAGAGAGGGCACGGCTAGGGTTCCAGATGTCGGTCTATAGGGTAGATTTTAAGAATTGGCTAATGCAAGAACTATATGAGTACCTCTAAATCATGGCAACATCCCATTCTGTCTCTCTAGGGTTAATCATAGCAACATCCCATTCTGTCTCTCTAGGTTAGTCACATAAAGTCCATCGATCTCTTTAGGGAGGCGTGTGCAATCTGCTTATGTTCAACTTCACTTTTACCATTAAATTTGATATATCTCTTATTTTTTCTTTAACCTATGGAGTAGCGTGTGTATCTTTTTTTGTTTGAGAGAGAGAGATGTGGAGTAGCATTCAGAAAGGTTGGAATCTCGTGTTGTAAGCCAATAATAGTTGCAGAGCATATTTTACGATGTAAAGTTCTGTTTCTTTTTTCTTCTATACTGCTTGGGATTTTCTTTGGAAGAGTTTTCCATTTTGTATTTTGGTATGTTTCTCAACAAAAAAAATGGTATTTTAGTATGAATTGTTTGGGATACATGAAGTTTGTAGAATAGTTACTTCTTTCTTAGGTGGATTTGTTTGCTTTCAGGACAAATGAAATACTTGCATCATCTTTTGGTGCATTTGGGCGTGTGGCCTGGTTAAGGGTCACTTCGATCATATTTATGTAAAGGGCTTACATAGGAGATATGGTGGTCGTGCAAAGTTAGAGAATTTACGGGGAGATATGCGTTTAGTAATAGATGGATTCGACCACTGTCGAGGAGCTTGGCCACGGCGAGTTCGTGGAGCACAGCGACGACGAGTTCGCAGAGCGTGGCAACGGAATCATGGACTTGTTGGATGACGTTGCGGAGCGCGGCGACAACGTCGTGGAATTTGGCAACGGCACCGTGGACTTCGGCGACGACGATGTTGACTCACTGGACGGCGGGTTTGTGGAGCGCAGCGACGGTGAGTTCGCGGATCACGGCGACAGTGAGTTCACGGATTCCCTAGATGAAGATGAAGGCGACGAGGAGGCTGCCGCGAAGGAAAAGACTGAAGAATGGGCTGAGTGTTTTAGCGCTTGCTTTTCGCTAAACATACATTAGATTTGAAAGGAAAATTATCGCTAATAGCCTGTCAGATTTGGAAGGAAAATTTTGGCTACTCGCGTATCTCTTTTTGCAGTGAAAAGTTCTCTACTCGTGCGTCAGATTTGCATGCAAATCGCCAAGCAGTTTTATTTGCCATGTATGCATGCTTCTTTCCATTCGCGATCGTGGCTGACTGCGGCACATGCTAATCGGATTACTCGCGTGATGAGCGCAGTAAATAGGGGTACTTTAGGATGTCTCGTGCCTACATTGATTTTTGAGCGTGAGAAAAATATACTTTAGATTGATATACGGAGAGAGTATAATTTATAATTTTTTATGATTATAATTACTTTTGGTATGTTTTCTGACTTTCTGACTTAAGTCTGCTACTTCTCTGTTGTTAAAGAAAATTACCTTGTTTTATTTAATCCTGCACCTATAGATCAGTGACTTCGATCTGTACTATAATAACATCCAAAGTTCCTATTGTTCTGAATTTAGCACTAAATGTATTTTTGTTTCCAGTTTTCCATCTATACATCTGGCGCTTGTGGGTTTCCGGCGAGATCTGGCGCGCCGCTTGCGCTCGTGGGTGGCCCGTGGGTGGCCCGTGGGTGAGTGAGCAGCAACAGTGCAGTGGGAGTGAAGCAAACAGCAGCTAGCGAGGGGAAGAGAGACAAGTGACAGTGAATAAATGCTATGTGCAAACTTTACTGTACAATATCAGTGAAGCGAAGGCAGTGATCTTGAATCCGTTTGTCCCCGAGGAGGCAACCTGAAAGTGTAGGGATGTGATGCAGCGGTTAACAAGCGGTGAGGTGCTGACTGCTAGACGTGCCTTTCCTTTATTATCTTGCACTATGTCAATGCATGAATGCAACATATGTGGGTGTGGTCGGTTGATTACTAGCTACAGATGTTGATGAGCCTCCATATTTTATTTACCTTCCGTAAGACACAAGTTTATAAAAGATACTCGAGCCTTCTGTGTATTCGTGGAAAAAGGGACAAGCTCGATGCACCTTGGATGAGTTATTATTTCCATGTGTAGCGATGCAAATTGTGTATTTGTTCATTTAATCTATGATAATGAACACTGAACGAGTTTTTTTCCCTTTCGAGTGACCCTTGTATCTTAGCACCTTATATATAAGAGGAGGTATAATGTCCACGCTCGTAGTGCTGCTGTCTACTATGGCCGTACTCAAAATTATTGGGGATGATTAAGAAAAATGTCACGAGTTTTATCTCAACAGTGACTGAAAATATTTATCTGAGTATTCTTTTCAAATAATATATTTGTTTGAGAAGATAATTCCAAAATTTGTTAGAATTATATTAGAGTAGATATGATTTTAGAATTTAGGAGTTCATATTTGCTGTGGTATATATTAGGCAATACGATTGCATTGTCTGTGCTTGATAGCTGTTTTTAAAAAAATAATGAAATTGTACAACAAGCAAGGTGATTTATAATTTTTATAGTTATAATTTGCAACAATTGAGGAGACGTGCGTTGCACGTGCACGCTTACTAGTACTCTTTAAAAGCACAACATTCATGTTTTACTGGACAAGCTCGTTGAACTATCACGGTCAATCCTAGTCAGTTCTTCGTTTTCTTTCCTTTGGTAGTTTCTTCTTCTTCTTCTTCTTTTTTTCTGTTGAGAAATACCCATGGGCTTGGGCTAGTTGGGCAGCTAGGGTGGCTGGGAGCGCATTGCGCTGCTTGGCGTGGGCGGGCGAGCCCGTTGCGTCGCATGAGCCAGCCCGCCAGGCTGGTTGGTAGTAGGCGACGCGGTGATAACATCCGCCCGCGCGGAGTATAGGAGCTCCCCTTTTCTACTCGGAACCAACCCAAATCCACCCGGAGCGCACCGTCCCGGAGCCTCGCCGCCGAAACCCCCCTCCCCGGAGCACGCCTGCTACGCCCGAACTCGCCGCAGTTCTCTCCTTATCTTCCCCCTCCTCCGATCCCTTCTACTGCCACTGGACTGGCGCCGTTCCGTTCTTTTATTGGTAAGGAAGCCCTAGCTTTCTCGGATTGCTGTTCTTCGTCTTGCTCTCTCCTGTCTTCTCTCTGCAACCGAATCCAACCTGCCAGATCTCTTTCTTCAAGATTGGATTGGTCTCGGTCCCCATCGATATCAAGCTGCGGGTGCGCGTGCATCCGCCCATGTATTTTGGTGCGTGTCGATTTCCCAACAGCTAAAAACTGCTGCTTTTCAGATCCCGAATTAATACTACTATACTAATAGCAGTTTATTTTCAGCAGAAAGTTTGGGGGTTCATGCCCCTTGCTACTAAGTCCGCCCCTGCCTGCGACCCCGAGCGCTCCTTGGCCAGTGAGGAGGATGCCTGGCCTACCTCTACCTGCCCGCGACGCAGCGTATGCCCCGCCGTCACCCGCTTAACTTACTTACTAGGGCTGCGCGAGTTCTATGGTCGTTTGTGAGTGTAAGGGCGTCGTGATAGCAACCCAGTAGAAAATTTTACATACAATGTTAGAATAGTTGGATAGTGCATTGGGGTCATGTCAGATGCTTCCATGGGTGGATAGTGAAGTTCTTTCGACACTAAGTGGCTAATTTCGAGAATTAATGACTGCTTACTTGAAGTATATATGGTGCTTACCTTGGTTGCATTTGGAAATTATTAGATGGCTACTGGCTAATCACTCATCACTGGTAATCTATGTGATCTTGGTTGCATCTGGAAACTAGTAAATGGCCAATTCGGAGCGCTAATGACTGCTCACTGGAAATCTATGTAGTACTGTACCTACCTTGGTTGTATCTGGATTCTGGAAACTAGTCGAGTTGTTTTATATTTATTCAGCTGCTTTGCTGATATGCAACCATGTCGATATGGTCGATGGTTTTCCTCATCTTAATAGTAAGATGAGATGGATTTTATCATTTTGTTAACGCAAGTAGTGCTCATGTGCAGGAACGTTGAGTGTGGATTTGGTTACCCCCGGTCAGCAGACCAGATGTGCCGTCAACAGTTGAGAGTTCGATTGTCCCCAGATGAGCAACTTGCTGCTGAAGAAAGTTTTGCATTGTACTGCAAGCCAGTTGAACTGTACAATATAATTCATCGACGAGCCATTAAAAATGTAAATATCATCCTAAATTTATAGCCCCATCATTTAACATGGTTTACATGTGCTTACTCATTTATAACCATAAATCATTATGTGTAAGTGATTTGAGATACCAATGATGGCACACTGAATTCTGTAGCCCGCTTTTCTTCAAAGATGCCTCCATTACAAGATACATGCAAGACGGAAAAAGAGGTACAAACTTTGACTCGACTGCAGGACATATGGACACCCAAGATTGTTCTGATTCAATATGTCAAAAGATAAAAGACTGTTCTGTTTCAGAAAGTATTTTCTTTTCTTGACATTACAGAGACATGACCCCAGAATCTGTTCACTATTATGTAGTTTGTTGATCCCTTAGCTAATTTAGCTATGTTGGAATCACATACATAAGGTTGTCACGGTTGGGATTGAATCAAATTGGAAATGCTTCAACAGGATCAAATCATAGAATCTAAGGTTCTGCCTGAGTCCATGCAGTTATTTTGAAGAACATAATATGTATTTCAACATTGATCTTAGTGCTTATTTAGTCATCTGAAAGCTAATTGGATTGATAATTGCCCATCCTAGTGCCATGTATAGGTTGGCTATATAAAGTTAGCACATACGTTGCACAAGAAACCAAGGCTAAGGCTGTCAGAATATTAAATTCCGCCAGATTTATAGAATGCCCATATTTGGTGTACGCATGGGCAGTATTGCTCAATACTATTACAAAGATGAGTGAGTTGGAAAATGTCATCTAATGTGTCGCTGACGTGGCCCTGTCTGCCATCCTCATATTGGATGGTATTTTCTAATTTATTCCTCTTTGCAGTAGTACTGAGCTAACTTTCTCATACGAATTATAAATTTCTTCTTTAAATTCTACCATCAGAGCCTTTATTTACACAATCTAGTGCAAATGAAAGATCGTTTATTGTTTATACAAATAATAATGATATGAAAGGATAAGATTTTTTTTTCACAACCAAAAACACACATGCAACTATGTAAGTAATTATCCATAATAATCAATCAATAGAAGCGGTAGAACTGTATGTAAATTGCTACTGTGTTCGACATTTTTTTTGCAAGAATTGTAACCATGTTAAGATTCTAACAAATAAGTGTATACCTAGTATTGACTCTTTCGACTCTATCAAGGATCATATATCTGCATGACTTATAAGTCATAACACGCAAATATAGACTCTGATAACCTGTAGAACACGCTAAGCTTCTTATTCTAGTTGTGATAATTAAGTTGTAACCTGAAAAATACATTTATAAAAACCTTCTTTTAAAGATAATTTTTTTGCTTTAATGTAGATAATAAATATGTTCTGTATATTGTCACAAATTGCCCTAAATGTACAAAATCACCACACTTTTCAAGTTGCCATTCAAAATTAAAACGTAAGGTCACATTCCACAAAAGTCAATTATGCTCAAGCAAAGAGACTGGAGCAACAATCCAGAAGTCGCTATGTTTGGAATTTTACGACTTTCAGCTTTTAGTTAGGAATCTTGGGATCTAGAGCTAGATGGCTGCTGCTTCTCCACGCACTGTAATAGAAATTGGAATGGTAGCTTGACCAAGCAAGGTCCCAAAAAAATCATATAAGGTCTTTCAGGAGTATTCTCTGTGATAAACTACAAGTACTAACATTATTAGAACTTAAACTTATGTGTTGCATCATGCAGATGCTTACCAGTGTTTGTGCTTCCGAATGTAGGATTCAAATAACTGTATCACTTTCTCGAGGTACAAATGCTGAATGGCAAGAACAGAATATATTTCCTCTCTATGTTCTGTTAGCTACACCTACTAGTAATATTTCACTTGAAGGGGTAAGTCTACCTTTTTTAGTTTAATGTACCATTTTCTACCAAATGATCTCGTTTCTCATTTATGACATCATGTTTTGCAGCATTCTCCGATATATCGATTCAGTAGGGCTTGTTTGCTTACATCGTTTAGTGAATTCGGCAGTAAAGACCACACCAAAGCTACATTCGTAATTCCTGACATCAAGAATCTAGCGACCTCCCGAGCTTGCAACCTTAACATTATCCTTATCAGCTGTGGTATAGTGTACATCCTATGTGATTATTTGTTATTTAAATTTCTTAACCACCATCAAATTTGATTCCTTTTTAATTTTGGAAGGGCAAGTTGGAGAAAATATTGGTGAAAATAACTGCTCCGGGAACCATGTGGAAGGCTCTGCTCTCCAAAGTAAGTTTGTGATTGACATTATGTGGAAGACACTAAACAGTTGCTACAATAAGCACAGACGTGGAATTGTTTAACATACTATCTTAAGACTTAGAAGACATTTAGCCACACAACTTGGGTGCCACACTGGTTGAGCTAGCCACTGGCTGGCTACATATATTGCTTACTTGTGTGGTGGAAGATCTTAATTGTTTCTCAAATGCCCTATTCTTAACTGGAATGAACACCAATGGCCTGTGCACTGCCTCCGCCTTATTACTGTTGGGCCTGCACTCCACACTGGACATGGACCAAACTAACCACCTACCTCCAGGTGGCAAACAGCTTAGAGCAACGTGCCAAGCCTTCTCTTGGAGGGAGATCAGTATTACAGTTGATACTCAAAAACCAACACTAACAAACATTCTGTTAGTCCATGGATAACTAGTTAACAAAGTGCATTGCTGTTTTAGTTGAGCAAGAACTGCTATGGTTGCCGCATTTAGTGTAGTTTTTTTTTCTTTCGAGAAAACACAATAAGCATTCTGCCCACATTTACTGTAGTTATGAGGATCAAATGAAGTAAAGTATCCTCAAACATTACGTGATCAGTTTCTTGACAGGGAGTTCATAAGCCCTCTCCATGTCACTAATTGAGATTAATCTTTCCTCCTTTGAGGGTATCCTCGTTGTCACAGCGACCACTTGTAGCCAGACACACGTGCCTTTAAAACATATAAGCACAAAAAGCAATATTGAATCTCAGAAACCAATTATGATTTCTAGTGTTATTGAGTGTAACTATCATCTATGTGCTGCATTTTGATAGAGCTTGAAGGGAAATGTTTCTGGGGTAAAATACCAATTGATTTACTTGGTTCGTCTTTGGAGAATTGTTTGACTTTAAGTTTGGGACATACTGTGGAGTTGGCTTCTACGGTTAGTATGAGCCCAAGCTTCTTGGAGGTATGTCAAATTAAACTTTTCCATAGTATTACACCTCAATGTTCTTAATGTATGTACTATGACTTCTCTATAGTATTTAACCATAGGATGGATGAGCCATAATCCTCTGCAGCATCTGATTTTAACTTGTTTTAGACTAAAAGATCACCTTATCCACCTTTACTTTGAATTTTGACGATTTACCCCATATACTTCTAAGTTGATACAAATAGCTACATGTACTTTCAGTTTTTTCGAATGTCAAAATTAACAGTAAAGGTTGGGTTCTGTATTTTATGAAAGTTTCAGTGATTCTGCAAATTTCTCATTATTTGCCTTAAGTTGTTCCATCAGATTCTCCTTTTCTTTTCTTTTTTTCAATAAAAACTGCATGGTGACCTACATGCCTTTCTTTTTGTATACATGCAGCCAAAATTTCTGGAGCAGGACAGTTGCTTGACATTTTGCTCTCATAAGGTTGATGCTACGGTAAGGTCCTTCTTGTTCCTTTCTTTTGTTATATAATCACAGCATCTATATTTAGGGGGTAAGTATTGTTGATGTAGGATGGCAACACCTTAGATTGCAGACAGTCTTGAGTTACTTCCGAAGCTCCTCTGAGATGTTATTATTGTTGCAGGGTTCATATCAACTGCAAGTAGGCATATCTGCTCAAGAGGCTGGTGCAAGAGACATGTCAGAATCTCCGTATAGTAGTTACTCATATAGTGGTGTCCCACCTTCATCATTACCGCATCTTATAAGGTAACACTGATACATATATATCTCAAGTTATTGAAAAGGAGTTGTGGATAATTGCATGCTTTCCTTAGGAAGTTTAGTTTGAACTTTGGAGGTATCCATTGAGTTTTTGACTGGGTTGAGTAGGTTGCAAGTGCTTGTTCTCACAAAAGGTAATGATGCAAAGCTTGTGATGCACAATGCCAGGGCTGTAACTACACTAAGATAGTTAATTATTTGCCATCCGAAAGAATGATGTTCCATAAAATGGAGTCAGTATAATCAAATTTCTGTTCATGCCTATTGCCTGGGGTTTTGGCTACCAAGCCAGGTTTGCTGGGCTCTTATGCTAGTTGAGCCTAGCCTTTTGTGATCAGGCTGAAGTCAGCCTAGCCGAAGCCTGTGCTGACCTGGTGTCTGGCCAGGCCTTATATAACACTTCCCTTTAACTTTCTGCTTTGTCAAATACATTTGCATTTTGATATAACCAAGTTAACAGATAGAAAAATTTGTTTTCCACAGGTTAAGAGCTGGTAATGTGCTTTTCAACTACAAGTACTACAACAATACTATGCAAAAGACCGAAGGTTTCTCTCTCACACTAACACATGTGCTAAGGCGTTTTTCATTATCACTTGTTTGCATCATGTATTGACATTTTCTCTAGGTGCTGCACATTTTCTAGATGTAGGTGCTAAACGTAATTATCTAGATAATGTTAGATTGTTAATACATGTCAGTACTGATGCAACTGAACTAATAGAAGATATTATGGTAATACATTTTCATGGCACACATGTTATTGGAACAAATGCTACTTCTGTTTTACGGTGGTAATTTTACTACTTTGTCCAGTTAATTATGGTATGGTAGCATGCTAAGAACTGCACGGAAATATTCATTTTACAAATACTAGTGTGTATCAACACATAAGGAAGTAATCTAGCGGAGAATTTTACGCTATGACACTTCTGAAAAATATCGCACATGATATTTGAACTAAAGCTAGTGAGTTAAGTTCAATAATGGTAAGTTGATGGTTTTAATGCACTGACATGATCTGTTGAGCTTAAAGAAGAAAATGTCTTTTAAATTTCTCTCTTTACGCATCAGTCGTCTCTAGTTGACTAATTTATGCATCTTTCTGAAATCAAGTTATGTATCACTACCATAAACTGAAATTATGTGCTACATTTTTTCTGTAAATGATATTGCTGAAAATGCTGCTACGTAAGACAAAAGGAAACACTTGCATATGAATTTTAACATTCCAATAGAAGAGAGTAAAGGTGAAATTGGAATTCAATGGATCATAGATTTTTTTTTGAATGTTATGAAAATGTTTGCCAGAAAGCCACCTTTGTGTGGTTATAGAAGGAGTGCTATGCAGTGTATCTGGTGACACTACTTAAGGTATAGTTTAGCCCATGCCCCACTTGTACATACTGCTGACTGAGCCCCGTATGGCTACAACAGCGTTGTTATCTATGTTACTTTGTTTTGAATGCTGAGCATGGCAAAGATCTGGAGTTAGATGCCTTGCAGTTAACTATGTTCAGTTTTGCATCACTGAGTGACATTTGTTGGTTAAGAACTCGATTTGCTCTTGTGTTCTCTGTTCTTATATTGATCCCTTCTTAACAGTCACTGAAGATTTTGCTTGCCCGTTTTGCTTGGTATCGTGTGGAAGCTACAAGGTAAAGTTTGAAGCAAAGTTCTGTTTGTGTATTTACTCAAATGTCACTGATTGCTGCTAAGGGCTGGTCCTAAGGATCATGTCGCCTGCTAAAATTATGATAAAACCCAATCTGTTTCACAGTTTCACACTGCACACTGCAGTGTTGATGTCTTCTCGTTCTTAGTGAGGAGATTCAGATTGTTTTTTCTTTCTGCACACCCCTTATTTTTTTATGGGAAGTCTTTGTGCACGCTTTCTCAAACGACATCTCTGATATTGTGATTTTTGTGATACTAGGGTCTGGGGTGTCACTTGAACTCATCGCATGACCTATTCCACTTTGAGTTTTGGGTTGGTAAACCTCTGGAATCTCCATTGCAAAATTTTATTTGATCCTCACCATAGTTTGATTGTTAATTTATTCTTCATGTTCACGCAGATCTCGGAAGAATGCCAGGCTGTTAATGTTAGTTTGAAGACTGATGCCTGGAGAACTGAGGTAAACTAGTGATATAGAACTTCAAACTTAGCTGATAATAGATGATAGATGTAGTCACTGAACCGAGTGTTTTAAGTTTAGCATGTTATGGCTGGATTTCTGGGAACAGATTTTGTAGGAGAGGATTAGCTAGTGAGTGTGAGGTTAGCACTTGGATGCTGCTGGTGGGTACAGCTAGGGCTTGGGCTGGGAGTACAAGGCGCAATAAGAGGAGGTAGGGTGTGGCAAAGAGATGGAACTCCTTCTATTTTCCTTGGCTCCTTCATCTATTCAATAGAGCCCAAGCCCTAGTCGCAATGAGAGAAGGAGATAGGGTGCGGCAAAGAGATGGAAATCCTTCTCTTTTTCCTTGACTCCTTGTTCGATTCATTAAATTATGTCCTATCTGGACCTAGGCCATTAGCTTGGGTGGACTGACTGAGTCAATATGACTTGAGGTCGTGTCATATGTGACTACAACTCTAGCACCGAGACCAGCTGTGGCAGATCCATCATGCGTCCGCGCTGACACCTCACATAACAAGCATGTCCCTAGGTTTTTTGCTAATTAAATTTCCAATTTTGTTCCTAGCTTTTCTTGCTTTCTTGAATGCAAAAGCCATGGCTGCACCCATCATGCCCCATGTTGAAAATCAACCCACTTTTGCCTGCAAAATTCTTTTTAAAATGTGCAGGATACCTCATTGAATCTGCTGTGCATAAGGTTGTACTTTCTTAGCATAGGAAATCCTTGAATAGATTTAAATTTAAACTTTTTGTTCTTAAATGTCTGGAACTAATAGTCCCAGTTATTTCCAGCTTGTGGCTGAGGGAGTTGATCCAAGACATCAGACATTTTCCTACTGGTACACTCTTTCTCCATCAATTTTCACCATGCTACATTCTGTGTTTGATTTCCTAACTGTGTTGCATCAGCTCAAGGTTTAAGAAGCGTAGAAGGCTGGAAACCACAGCTGAGAAAATTAGTCATGTACATCCACATATCGTGGATTCAGGTTCACCTGAAGATGCCCAGGCAGTGTCTGAAGATGACTATGTGCAGAGGGAAGATGGTACATTCTCATCTTATGGTTTCTTACTATATCACATAAACTACATTCAAATGGTAACACAGTAATATTTCTGATTTATGTCTCCTCTACTATCTTACTAGATGAATATTTTGTTTATTTTATGATAGCTTGCACTGTTTCATGTTATGTTCCTGGTTACATAAAAAAAGTTCTCCTCGACTAGTTCCTGTGGGTGGGTGAAAACCAGTCAATTTCCACTGAAATTGGATTTCCAATATTTAAACTTCGAAATTCGAATTGGGCCTGTTCTCTTCTGTGCATGCACACGCAATTTCAGCTTTGGGAAGTTCTGCATGCTGTTTTGAATTTAACACACCCAATCGATCAGACCCTTAGACATTATTGCAACTGTTTTGAATTTAAAAAAAGTTCTGCATGCTGTTTTGAATTTAACACACCCACTAGATCAGACCCTTAGACATTATTGCAACTGTTCTTTGATTATGTCTGAATATTACACACATGATAAGTTGTTTCCTAAGAGACAAATCATGGCAGCAACTGTTCTTTCATCTGTTCATATCTCATTCCTATTGTTGTCTAAAAATTTCAGGTATTTCTGTAGCACATGCTTCTGTTGATCCTGCTCACTCGTTACATGGTAGCAATCTTTCACCACCGACAGTACTACAGTTCGGGAAGACAAGGAAGCTATCTGCTGAACGAGCTGACCCCAGAAAGTAGCCCTTCTGTTTACATTCTCAATATCATGCTGTGCATCATATAATTGTTTCTTGAGGCGTTTGTAATAGAAAATGTTCAACTAAATCATTGGTTTTTTGTCCTAAAAAACTAAATCATTGTTTTTATGTGTATTCTATCTGACAGCCGGCAACTCCTGCAGAAACGTCAGTTCTTCCATTCTCACAGGGCACAGGTGTGTGAAGAATTAAAATTATTCACTTCTCATATATCTTTTATGCGTGTGTGCTTATTTGTATCAACCATGGGGTGTGTGTTTGGTTTATTGTACTGTACTATTTTTACCTGCTTGTATAGTTGCATGTACCTATTGCACTTTGATGCATGCATTGTTATGCTTGTGATAGTTCTATAATTCCTTTACAGCCTGAGGCAATGTCTTCACATACTTAAGTTTCATATATTTGTATTTATGTTGAGTTTTCAAGGTACCTGGTGCTCCTTCAGTTCGATATTTATTACAGGAAAATAATCAGTTGAACCTCTATTTTGAAAATGACGTTTTTATGTTGAAGAACTGAAACTGGTATTTATGAAGCTGACTTGTTTGCATTCATTTATGACTACCAGGTGTCAAACCAGATACTGTTTATCACCACGTTTTTCACCAGTGCCTTTTATACCTGGTATAATATTGCAGGGTGAAGGCAGTATGGAAAGCTGTTTTCATAACTTGCTGACATAAAATTTATCTCATGTCCAAAATTAATCCTTTTTTGCCTCTTGCCAGCTTTTCTATTCTATGATATAGTTATGTCATTGGGCTATGCTGTACTTCAGTCTTCAATTGTCTTGCTAAATTTTCCTGCAGATGCTCATCATTTAGTAATTGCACCGTCCCTACTAATCTTTTATTTTTATTTTATTTTAAGTACTATACATATTTTTATTACTATGACTTGGAATCTTTATAATTTGGTGCCTGCGTTTGAAATCTAGCTTGACTGAATTGTTACACTTTGTTTTAGCCAATGGCATTGGAACAAGTTTTCTCAGATCGTGATAGTGAAGATGAAGTTGATGATGATATCGCTGACTTTGAAGATAGAAGGGTCAGATCTGATATTCTTTTTTCTCTGTGCAGAAACATAGAATATATGCATCCTGTTACCTACACCTGCGCTCGAGTCATTCTCTGTCTAGAAATTTATTTCAAATTCGTTCCATTTTAAATTTTATCTTTGCTGGGTTGCAGATGCTTGATGATTTCGTTGATGTTACGAAAGATGAGAAGCTTATTATGCATATGTGGAATTCATTTGTTCGGAAGCAAAGGTCAGGTCTATCTGCATTATTCATATTTTCAGGCATTTAAAATTTTGAATTCCAAATTGGAAATCTCAGTCGAACTTTGGATTTGAAATCTTGAAGTACCAAAACCTTACTATTTCTTGTAGATGTATTGTTTCTCAAAATTGTTTAGGATATATTTTAAGTTTGAGATGTTTCCAGGCAGATTGTTATCATAAACATTTCTTCATCTTGCATGGAACACATTATTCTTCACAATTCCTTTTATTTTGATGATTGTTGGAAGGCTGTTTCTTCTGCGTTGAGCATTTGTTGATGTTTATATGCTTCATTGTTTTGGATTCCTGTACAATACAATACCCCATTGATCATTTTCATTCCATTTTATCGTGTTCTTGCCATAGCAAGAGACATGAAGCAGCATCAGAACAAGTTATGCTCGATTTGTTTTGATTTTACTATATATGTAGTCATCCTATATGATCTTGTCCTGCAGAGTAGATTACAGGATACCAAATTTCGGTTTGATTTGACAATATTTGTAGTCGTACATAGTAGATTGCGAGATGCAAAATTCTGATTTAATAGTATCCATTGAACCTATGTGTCCCAACTCTCTTACTGAAAGGGTAAATTACAGGGTGCTAGCCGATGGTCATATACCTTGGGCTTGTGAGGCATTCTCCCGGCTTCATGGACCACAACTTGTACACAACCCTGCTCTACTATGGTGAGTTGCTGATCTATTGGTCTATAAAATAATGCTTCCTCATGGACACACTTAGGGTCGCCTGCAGCACGTTGGGGACACCTTTTGCGCACATCTTTCCTGTATTAGTGTCTATTTGATTTGTAATTTTCTGGATGAACAGGTGCTGGCGTTTCCTTATGATTAAACTCTGGAACCACAGTCTACTAGATGCCCGTGCCATGAACACCTGTAACACGATTCTTGAAGGCTACCAAGATGAAAGCTCGGATCCCAAGCAAATTTGACTCAATTAGAGTGCACTGGTACTGGTTCTGGTCATTCCAAGGGTTACATTTGAAGTGGGTGCTAGAATGTGTTTGGAGCCTTGGATTAATGGAAGCTTTAGAAGCAGCTTCTTCGCTTCTGTTAAGAAGAGGTGAAAGCTGCACCCAAGGCCATTGTTTCATTCAAGAATATTCTCAATTCTATTTATTGATCGATCGTATTGAAACTGTAATGATCTGGATGACATTGTATTTATATGGATTATTGTTCGTCATGTTCAGTGCCATGGACAAGTTATTTCTTTGCAGTATCTTTTTCAGCGTCGCACAACTAGTTGCATCTATGGTTTGCGGACTTGCATCTGCGTTGTCATCGTTCTAATTGACAGTCACTGCATCAACAAACCGTATATCAAAGTAAAAATACAAAGGACCAGAAAGGTCAATCTGTCAGAGGCACATGGACGATGTCCAGACTTCAACATTGAAAATTAGGCTGTATGCTCCTGAGTATCCTTAAGTTTTCTCAATTCACAAATTCACCTTATGTAGCCGTCAGATTAAGATTGCAGCTCGATGCTACTAGATCCACCGTCGTTGAGCACCTCTCCAACTTCGCAACGCACGCCACCACTAATATCCATCTCTGCTGTCAAAAAGATGTTGAATCTTTTCATAGCATGAGATTGCGAGTTAGGCCCAACGGTGAGAAAATGTGACTATAGATAAGGAAAAAATAGTCAACGAATGTTTAGCAAATCATTTCAGTTTATAGATTACCATCAATCCACTAAATCTGTTTCACCCTCCAATACATGATGAATATATCAGCTACAGGCCAGACATAACACAGTAGTAAGCAACTCCCAAGTTGACTCAAGACCATGTTCTGTACATAAAACATGCCAACCACACAAAACAACCACTGGAATCCATGCAAAACCGAACAACAGACAAAAGAAACAAGTCTCGTAAACCACACTAATTGGGTGTAGGAAATTCGGCTACCAAATCACCAAGGAGTTGGGCGAGCAACTTCACCAACAAGCCGGCGGCACCGGGAGCGGCATGAACCCGCGGACTGAAACTTTGCTTTCATATTTCAAGATAAGTAGCCTCCCCCAGGCATGCTGCTTGGCCCCTGCGGCGCAATCTTTCCTTGCATCATCTGCACCGTCCGACCATGCCCCTGCATGAATTGCTGCTGCCCCATCCCTGCACCCACCATCTGCGGCTGCTGCTGGAGCTGTTGGGGTTGCTGCTGCTGTTGCTGTTGCATTTGCTGCATCTGTTGGTGCTGCTGCTGGAGCTGCTGGGGTTGCTGCTGCTGTTGCTGTTGCATTTGCTGCATCTGTTGCTGCTGCTGCTGCTGCATCTGTTGCTGCTGTTGTTGGTGCTGCTGCTGCAGATGTTGCTGCTGCTGCTGCTGTTGAATTTGTTGCTGCTGCTGCATTTGCTGAATCTGTTGCTGTTGCATTTGCTGCATCTGCTGCTGCTGCTGCTGAAGTTGGTGGCCTTGTGGCTGCATCTGCATGTGCTGCTGCTGTAATTGTTGTAGCTGGTGCTGCTGCTGTTGTAGCTGCTGCTGCTGTTGCTGCATCGGTGGCTGCTGAGTTGAGACCTGTGGTTTGAATACTACCATATCCTGTGGTGGGAGGACAGCAGAAAATTGTGTTGATCTCCAGATGAAAACAGTGAGACAAATTGTGTTAATCTTTCATTTAGCTGTAATCAAACATACCCCCGGGAACAGCATTCCAATGAGGCGCCCAGCTTTGTCAGACACTGACAGCAGCAAAGTTTGTGAAGGTAACTGAATCACCGCACACTGAAACAGAGAACCACTCTTAACATTAAAAGAAGTAAATGTATGAAACGATGCTAGATGAAACGCATTCCAAAACCAGATCATAAATAATCCAATAGGTTAAAACATGCACTGAGCCACTGACCAGTTTCTTCTCTTGCAGTTGTCCAAGGAACCCATGCTGATTTAATGTCCGAAATACTAGGAAGTCTGCCTTGCCAACATACTGCCTGTAGAATAACATGATCAAACAACAAAAGACGAGCAGGAAAGATATTAGGAACAGCACATTACTAGATAATGTAATAACATGACAGTTTTAACAACGAAAAGAATGGGCTAGTTGAGCGACAAACTTATTGTTCATATGCTCCTGAGCTATGAGGCGCACAATCTGCATTGTTTCTGGCCAGTCTTGTGCAAGTCTGAATACAGAAAGTACAGTTTCAGTTTCTCTAGGTAGACTGAAAGTATGATTTGCATGTAGAACATACTATCCTAAGCAGAGAAATAAGAACACATTAAGAGAAAAATTAAGTACAAGAGAATGAGAAGTTTCTTCATCAGGCAGTAAGTATCCTATTAGGAATATTGTAAGGTTGCTATTGAGGTTGTGCTTAACGAGCAGCAAAGATACTATATTCAGCAAATTCATTATGCTCATGAATATATGTCTGGTAACAGTTATGGATAAAGGGGATGGCACTCTGTCATGTCTGCAGAGGCTCGGGATTGGGCATCAGGTTGGGCAACGGGGATACGGCTCATCCTGCCGCAGGCTGCCTAAGCGTCGTGGGTGTGTGTGTCGTGTGCATGTTGATGGATAAGCCTCATGTGGTCTTTGTGGGGCTGGTTGTAGGACAGCACTTTAGCATCTTAGAGGACAGCACTTTAAGCATCTTAGACTAAGCATCTTAGCCTAGCATAGGACAGCACTTTAGCATCTTAGACTAGCATCTTAGACTAGCATCTTGGCATATGCTTGGCTGGCTAGCAGCCTATAAATATGTATCCCCAACCCCTCAGGTTGGCATGGCATTGAGAAATAAAACAGAAAATTGCCCTAACTCCTAGTGTCATCCTCTCTCGATGAGTGTGAGAGTTCTGCTCCTACCAAGAGTAAGAATTCAGCGACTAACACATGTTGTACTTGGCATAGTCTAGGCTTGTAATTACACCCTTTCTATCAATGCATCGAGACGCAAAGCTTCTTGCATTTTCTCGGAAAAAAAAGATCTTGCATGGGACACAGAGTTGTGAATATCAAGGAGCTAGTAGCATTTGGCAGGTGCTGCAAAATAAACTGAACAGGACAAACCAACTTAGAGAGATTGGTATTTCTTTGGTTTACAGCTAACATATAGCTGCTCTGAGATGTCTGGCAGATATATTCAAGGAAAGCACAGATGTATTATAGGTAGAATGACAGTATGATGAGAATAACTTCATGAACAGGGCGGATGTTGCATCCATTGTAGGTATTCACTAAAAACATCAATATTTCTTATTTCTACTAAAATAATTCCTTTTCAAGACAACAACAACAATAACGACTAGCTATAAGACTTGCTAATCTCAATCATCACAAAACATAGGAACAATGGCAACAATTTAAAGACTTACGTGTCAGATGCTGTCCCACTCCGGTAACCCTGCGAGACATACGTTAAGGTGAGAAATACAACAATATTAATATGGTTTGCACAGATAAAAATGGTACAGTACAAACAGTTAAAGAATAGCAAATTACAGAACACAAATAATTACAATCGAACTAAACTTTGACCCAAAAGTGTAATAGCAGATTCCAGCATTGAAGGAGTATGCTGAAACCGCAAACACAATGAGTGTTGGCAGCATTTCTCTTCCATGCTTCACCAATTTTTCAGTGGTTTTAGAAAAACAAATGTATGCTAAACAGGTTTTCTATGGATTTTACTGCATGGCAAGATTAACACAAGGGGATTAGTGGAGGGTAAGAATTTTCAAGTGGAAGCAGTTACCTTTGCTCTTTGCAGTGATCAGGTTTTGGAAGTTTGGACACATGTATTTTGACTGCTAATTCAGTCACATTGCTAGGATTTAATTAAAATCTCTTGGAACATATCTTTAGATATCTTGGATCAGGCTGGTTAAACCAAAGCTTTTCTTCAAGGAGCTAATAACAACGGGATGTTGGTTCATTTCGAATTTTGGATTCGAAGAAACAAATGCCTTTTGAACATATTCCTCCAAATAAGCATAGATGGAAGAGAATGTTGCTTTAGGATATGAATTGATTGCAAGTCACGATGCCTCCTAAGATGTCAGACTTTATGCAGATGGTTGGACAGTACATAATATGTTCATTCTGATCTGTTTTATAGTTTTATCTTTTAGATTCTACGAATCCTTTCTTTGTGTACCTTTTTATTTTCGATCCAGTGGATCCATAACCTATATCTTTACTATTAATATACATAATGCTCAGTAGAGCTTTCCCTGCTGTTCACATAAAAAAAATATTTCTTCCCAAGCATTTGAGTTTTCGATGGGCTCAAGAATATAAACACTCTAGAGAGCTATTTTTGTCATGATTGAATGACCAAATGACATAAACACTAATGAACCGTCGCTTTCAGATTGCTTACAGATCAACAGAGCAAAAAAATTGTCACTGTAGCACATAGTGTGTGAGAGTTCAATGATCAAAATAGAAACTTTGAGAACCACTTCTTGGTGGGGTGGTGGAGTATTGCACCCTCCAGAGTTCAAATCCTGATGCTCACATTTACACATGCTCTTGGGTGTGTGTGAGTGGTGTGCATGCGTAGTGGTGCGTGTGCACATGTGCGTCTTCCTTGTAATCGCAAAAGAATAATAGAAACTTACTTCAAGTTTACAAATAAATACAGGTTGTCCTTGCCTTTGCCCAGACAATGTTCCCTGAAATATAAATAGAAGAACATCATTTACTGTACCTCCAGGCAAACACAACAGACAACGTAAGCAAGATGAGTCAAAGTTACTAATATAAACTACAACCCACCATGGTGCTACACTGCTACTACAAGTAATAATTATCATGAAAGTGACTTAGATAAACACATGAGTTAGTATCTGTTCTAGCATACAACACTTGCCCCTAGAGTTAAAGGAGCTATAAAATCCCGGCTTTCCATTACCAAGGATAGTCTTAACTTTAAGGAAAAGAAAGGCCAACCTTCTATGACCTGTTACTAGGTTATATCCAAAAAGGAATATCTTAAATGAATCGATAATATATCTCCAGCAGTATGCATAGTGTATATTTTACATGATTATAGCAACGCATATTTTAATCTGAAATGTAAAACACTCGCTCCAAGATTTGGTATTCAAAATTCTGACAGATATACCATGAAAAGCAATTATACTCTTAAAGAGCCTGACCGATTTCAGTTTGGGCATTACAAAAATAAGGTCCCAAACATCGCAAAAACACATGGATACAGGATACTTTGTGGGAACAAACATGGTATTGGAAATACAAAAGTCAATGGGACAAACATATATGTCCTGAACCTTGTTTTTTGTTTGTCCCAACGATGTCTCATATGCTATGAAATTCGGAAGGTAACATGGGCATCACATGTCCCACATGGGTGGAAAATCCACATCTCATGAAAACTCCATAATCAATTATGGTCTTAAGTTGTCTATCATGGCATATCTCAAAGAACAGGCACTCAGTAATAGCATTTCTCGAAGAAAAAACATTGCAGTGGCATATCTCAAAACCAGCCACTTAGGAATGGCATCTCTCAAAATCGGTCAATTAGGAGTGGCAAATAACTAAACTTCTCTAAATTTGTATGCCTTCCTTTCTAATTCATATTGCACATGTAAATATTTACCTTTTATTGCTAAAGTAATTTCAAGGTTGCATACCGAAATAGCGCTACAAGGTGGCAGTTACTGACTAACAACTTACCGCTTTTTAAAACATTGCATTTAGCAACCTATTGCAAAACAACTATGGTGAGGAGTATGAAACACAAGCTGAAATTTTTACCTCCCAAATTTTGACATACTTGGACGGTTGCTGGCCATTAGGATGCTGCGCCATAGGCATATTCATAGCAGAACTGTTGTTCACACTAAGAGAATTTACTCCTGCCTGCTGGACCATCCCTGGTGTTGGCATCATCGCAGGCGTAGAAGAGATAGCTGTAGTCCCAAGGCTGCTTATCATGTTTTGATTCGTGCCAAGTCCACCCCCCGATTGTGAACCATGTGAACCAGCCATCATACCACCTTGTGCTACAGTAGGCACTGATTGACCCATGGCCATGTTGCTTTGGATATTAGCCAAAGAAGATGATACAGCAACATTTGAATTGCCAGATACAGTAGAAGTGTTCGATCCAAAAGAACCAAGAGCTGTGTTTTGTACCAATTGTTGAGCACCAATTGGCTGTACTGTTCCAGACATAGAAGAGATGACAGGGGGAGTTGATGTCATGCCACTTGATATCATGTTCGACATGTGCACTTGTATAGGTGTCGCCCCCATGTTAGGCCCCATCGAGGCAGCTCCTGATAAAGAATGCCGATGCTGTGACAGATTGTTTAGGATGCTGACGTTTGCTGGACCACCAGGCCGAACATGTTGTTGGATAGGATTTACTAAAGGCTTATGTTCTTGCACACTTTCATTTGCAACATTTGTTTCTTGTGGAATAATAGACGGTGAAGAAATTTGCAGTGCTGATACCCCTTGTGAAGCAACATTCGAAATAGGGGTTATATGTGAGAACGCAGGTTGAGAAACCATTGGTGGTACAGTTGTTGGCTCCTGAAAATGCAAATCGTTAAGGTACTGTTACAATGAAAAATCATACACGGAAATAGTCCAACAATAGTATATTCTTCGTAGCCTACCACTTTAATATTTGCAGTTGGTTGCCGGCCCATGAGCGGTCCATTCACTGGAGATATTATAACTATTAGTCAACATGATTTAGTAGGGCAATAACAAACATGATATGAGCAGAAGCAAAGAACACGTTGCAATATTAGCTGAGTCTGTGGTTACCACAACTGGATCATGTAACAAAATCAGAAAGAAATGCACCACCTTAACTAAATAGATAGGCAAACTGAGTTATAAGTATGATGCATAGCAATGTTGAATACAGGCGCTAAAAATCCAGCATTTCGAAATGTGTAACTGTAAATTTTACTTCATAAAACAAACGAGACAACCACTTCAACAGCACTCATATACATGGAAACAATCACTTGGTTTCTGCCTTGATACTTTTAATACCATGTAATGTTGTATGCGTTAGTTATACAGATGCAATCTCAGACATGATTTAGTCCAGTGACTGACCATCTCCAAAGTTCCAACAACTCAAACCATTAGCTGCTGACATCTAGCCAATGATGACTGCCAGAGACAACATTTATTTAGGATAATTCACTATTGCAAGTCACAGAACATTCGTTCATACGGGTAGAGAAACAAATATGAGGCCAGTAGTACAGGTTCTTAGGAAACATAAGCATTTAGCTTCAACATTCAGTACATTATTTTTCTTCATCTCTGGCCCAAACCACTTCTTCAGCTAGGCAAGTAGGTTGGATATCTCAGCATATAATATCATGGCGACATGTAGAGTTTGACACATCAAATATTTCGAGTGTTCTCTCTGGTTTAAATCTTCAGATGCACATGTGCTCTACTGCTTTGAAATTCATAGTATAGGAGGGCTCAAATACATTTTTTTCTGCTAAATATTTTTAAACTATATGTAGATTTATGCAAAGGATCCCATTAGGGTAATTCCAGAGCCTTACTTGCTGCTTTTTACTTGCTGCTATTACATACTCAGCCATCCTAGCATATACAGGAAGTAGTGTTTATCTAAGTTATTTGGGTAGCCCAACCCAAAGGGCAATGTCCAGAGTGAATTTTACTTTAGTCTATATTTTCCCTAATCGAGTTGCAGTTAGGATTTGTTGAACCAACTTCAAATAAACTAGGAACAAACACCTATACCTCTTTTAAAAAGCTTTTTCTTCTATATCCCTCCCATGCACAGACATAATGACAAACATAAGCCACAAGGTTTTGTCCAAATGGGGGACAGAATCAAGAACTAAATCTCATAGCAAAACTAAGCCTAGCATTAGCATTTTGTTCAACCTGAGGTGTTGGCATTTGAAGCTGGCCCTGGCATAGTAGCTGCAGGTGCAATGTCCATTTTTGTAATGGTTTGGTTTGGGACCAAGTTCCCAGGTAAAGAATGGCTTAGAGCGTTTCGAGCCTCCATGAAACTCTCAGACAGCAAAACAAGGAAATGCTGATTTTTGGCATGATCAACTGGTGGATCAGCAGCTCGAGGATTCCTCTTTCCCTGCAATAAATATGAACAATACCAATATTCAGTGCCCATTCAAAATAATAAACTATTCAAGGTTTTGCATAAGGTCAGCTTGAAATCATGTAAGTTAGCAATGCCTGCCATGATAGAGAAGTGGGGAAATATGGAGACCATGGAAAGCCATTATCTTGAAATTTCAGCTTTTGCATTAAATAATTAAAGGTTCTGTAGTACAACACTTGAAGCTTCAAATTTTTTTTGTTGAGTTAATTTCGCGAAATCCATATTTGTTATACAAACTATCGCAAAACTCCACATTTAAGAAAGAGTTTCACAAAACTCCACATTTAAGAACACAATGTATAGCAAAACTCCACATTCTAGATTCTACCGTCAGTATGACTAGTATGCTCCACCTGTCAGTGTCGCGTTGCTCTCATCCAAGTGTAACAGAGAGACATGGCCGCTGCCACCTCAACATCTAGGATTAGCCATTCATAAGCATTTTCATTTAACTTCTTTAAACTCTTGCATAGCAATATTCCAATTGTACCTCTGCGTATGCATAAACGACACCATCCAAGTATTATTTAGGTTCTGACCTCTGAAACCATGATGGATGTTGAGGTGGCAGAGGCCGTGTCTCTCTATTACTCCTAGATGAGATCAACAAGACACTATCATGTGAACCGTACTAGTAAGACTAACGACAAAACCTAACATGTAGAGTTTTCGGATACATTGTGTCTCTAAATGTGGAGTTTTCTAAAACTGTTTCTTAAATGTGAAGTTTTGTGATAGTTTGTACAACATACTTGGAGTTTTGTGAAATTAACTCTTTTTTATTTTACAAATTATAACTAGAAAAGAGGAAGTTTAAGACCATAAACAATAACAAGAACATCTATATTTTTTGGAAACTAATGGAGTGGCCCAAGCAATTGAGCGAGCTATAAACTCAAATTTACTCAAAATTCCTTTTGAACAAGTCAAAATCAAGATGCAACTATAATACCATCAATGGAATAGTGAATCAACTAAAGTACCATAGGAAGGGAATAGCACAAGAGAGGCTTTAAAACAATTTATTTAAGATTGACACAACACAAAAAAAAATGAACTTACTGCATTGTATATTGCCTTCAGTGTCGGAAGCTGTTTAGGAGATATCACCGACAACGATATAGAGCACTACATCCGTAAAATTAGTTAGATCAAACCACTGGTTACCACTTCATTAAGACAAGTAATCAATATATGCAAGATAGTAGTATTTATGAAGCACCTGAGAAAATGAGGTTGCAACAGTCTCAGCATCAGCAAGACGTGATTCCTTTGTTGCTTCGTTGTTCTCTTTGTGGTCACTACTTTGAACAGAAGGACGGTAGACAGGTGTAGGCAGCGGGTAAGGATTACTTGCAGCAACAAGTATGCAATGCTTCTGTACTTCATGGCTTTGATGATTCTGGGTGTTACTAGGCCTGCCTTGGAGTATCTAGTTGCATAAATGAAAAGAAAAAAGCAAAGCATGATGACAATAAATATGTTGACAACAATCAACATAGCAACAGAAGTGGATAACAAAGTGATAATTAATATAATATTCTCAGCAGACCATTTATGTGTCAGTCTCATAGAGAGGTTTTAAGCATTTTTCTAGGTACATGCCGTCGATTTGATGGAAATGGAGAATGCCGCTCCTAGGAAATTGGAACATACTAAAACAGGTGCAAATATAGGAATTAAACCTCTGATCATACGGTTTTTCACTCCATTTTCCTATCTGGGTATCGGTCCAGTTTCCTAAACAAGTTTTGACTAACAAAATAGTAATTACTGCTCTATAATCTATTATCTAAGGTCCAAGAGTAACCATAGCCATAGCTGAGATTAAGATCAAGACACTTCAGTATTTTATCACCCAAATCATAGCTTGTGCACTGGCAATACAAAGGTACAAATTCACTTTCTGAAAAATAGAATAAAGTAATAACAGTAATAGTAATACTAAAATGTTGGGTTTTAGACAATATGAAAATTTAGTTACCATGGTAAAAAGAACTAGAAATGCAAAAAGAAATGCCCAGGTTCAGCTCACTATGTGCATGCTTATTGTGGAAAAAAAAAGCCGAGATCAGCAATTCTTTTAGAAAAAGCAACCATATCTTCAGCTGCAAGGAGAGCTAGGAACATATATTTCTCCTCAATCTAAAACATATCTGTTGATAGAAAACTGGATTTAGCGATTGGCAGGAAATGTCCTACGACAATGAGCACGATTTAACAATGGCGAAACAAATTAATTGTGTAGTACTACTAGAGGCATCTCGTCATTACAACTATGTTATTCAAGTAGGTAATTATCTGCAGTATTGAGATTTTAGAACAAAACTTTTGGACAAAACCGATAACGCAACTATAGAGCAAGTTATTATAAACAATGTGAACACATCAATACCATCAGTGCTTCAGCAAGACCTTCACAAATAGCAGCTTCACTGAAGCCTCCACCACTAAATGATATTCCTGATAACCATGCAAGAAAAGCATCCATATCTTTTGTCCATCCACTACGTTGCACAACAAAAGCTGCATTGCAACAAGAACATATCTTCATAAATTACCTATTTGATAGGGAACTACATATGAAATCATGGGGATGAATCATAACATTAAATGATAAGGCCATGGAGGATATTAAATCGTACCACTGTAAGGTCCATGGGTATGGAAGACAACTAATGCAAGCTCAGGTGGTACCCCTACAAGCTTCTGCAGAGATCAGGAATTAAGTTACTCTTTGACACAATTCATGGAATAGTGGATCAATTAAGAATTCAGATCACAAACGATTGATCAGGAGGGAGTTACCTGTCCTGCCAGTTCATTTGCACAAAAACTCCTGCGCAAGTTTCAAATTTCTTCATGAATTAGTGATACTAAAAATGCAAATTTACATTATTATATAATAGTGCGTAAATGAAGTTGGGGGCAATGCACAAGGTGCTAGGGAAATTACTCAAAATTCCTAGCAAACAAAATCATGTAAGAAGATATTTGGGATAAATCAAAAGGATTGAAGCTAAGATAGCTGCCTGGAAATCTGATAATCCAAAGCGAACTAAAAATTGACAGCTGACCCACCAGCATTAAAAACAGTAAAATACTTACTAAAAGAAAAGGACAACCTCACACCTTTCTTAAGTTACATTTTGAAATGGTACGGTCAACAAGATTGACCACAATAACAAGGAAAATGACTTATATGACAAACATCCAAAGAAACCCATACCACTAATGGAACCTGACGTTCAACTAAGCAGCAGCAATAACAAAAGACAAAACACACTTCAACTAAGCAACAAACCTGACCAAACAGACATAATTGTAGTACTGGTCGTATAAAAGAATCATACAACCATCGGCCGCACAACAACATACCTAATTTCAATAAAGTTTTCCTGTAAATTGGAATACAACAAATGCCGGCACTAGGTGCTTTTTTCCTTCCCTATCAAAAAACCCAACTAGAGAATCAACTACAATCAATGCCCAGTCTGAATCCGAAAGGTCAAGCCAATCAGTAGATGAGCCAGGTGAGTTAATCAATCCACCCCAACCCTGAAAACTGCAATGTTTACATCAAAACTAAGTGAACTACAATCGACAGGCACACGTTTAAATGGGTCAAGGGGGCAACCAAGAAAGGCATATCAACCAAAGTTAATTAACCTAAGAAGATGCACTGCACTGTATTTTGTCTTAAGCATGCACAATGTTACTT
Source organism: Stipa capillata (assembly GCA_019208055.1). Classification (NCBI taxonomy): domain Eukaryota; kingdom Viridiplantae; phylum Streptophyta; class Magnoliopsida; order Poales; family Poaceae; genus Stipa; species Stipa capillata. The sequence goes on from JAGXJF010001075.1 coordinate 248,113, forward strand.
TGAGAATATACTTCTCAAGGAATCAAGGACAAATAACGACTAATCAATTCTACTATCCTAAGATCCACCTGTTTATTCAGAAGTTACATCAAATTCCCGCACCTAGATGACGCCCTTTGTGTTCCTACATACTTATCATGGAATTGACGCTAATCTACATTAATTTTCCAAGCAAGGAAAAAACCTAATTTCCAAACAAGATCAACGAATAAAAAAACTCAAAGAGAAGACATACATATATATAGCTAACTTCCATCCCAAGTACCACAAGCTCCAATCTTTTACGCATACTTTTCAGTTTTCACCCAGTCAACAGCTAATCATCATGAAAACCCAATCAACAGGGCTCAAATGAATTAACACCAAACTCCCATCTTCCACGCAAAAACCCTAAACCAAGAACTAATTAGCGAACAGTAACGCAGAAGACAGGGCGGCGTACCGCACGATCTTCTCAACGTACTCGGCCGCAATGGCGGGCCAGTACGGGCCCAGAGCCGCCGTCCCCTCCACGGCCACCACCAGCTTCCTCTCCGCCGCCATCGCCTCCCCCATCACCCACCGCCTCCACGAATCCCTTCGAGCTCCCCCTCGCGAATCCGCTCGAATTTTTCTCCCCCACTATCCCCCGGTCCCCTTGCAAAAATGTGGTTTTTTTCTCGGTGTGCGGAGAAAGAGAGAACGACGGACAAAGCGACGGGGAAGGGGGTTTGGTTTCTATAGAACCCAAAACCAAAGGCCCATTGGGTCCCTTGCTCTCCATGACAAGTGGGCCCCCGAGGGTTTTCTGCATTCTAGCCGAAAAGGGCAGAGAGGGAAATTAGTGTGAAATTGTGGGGTTAATTGATTATGGTAAGCTAGATTTCGTGTAGTATTTATTTCCTGCGAGCGATTCAGGTTTGTGTTTATTTTTATTTCTCTAGCACATGATGATTACTTAGGGTTGATGTTTATACAGTCTCTAGTGATATAAATCTCTCTCCGATGTCATAGGGTTTGTGTTGTTGATTGGGTACAAGATATGATTGTTTACAAAAGGTGTGTAGATTCAGTGATGCAATGTAACAATTTCTCCTTTATTGTGGTACTTACTTGTACAAGATATGATTATCAAGATTATACTTAATACTTCGAGGCCATAGGATGCTACAGCTGGGGATCGGCGGCTCTTGCATGGCTTTACAAGAAGTATGCGACGCTTGCAGACAGATACATGCAAGTTTGAACTTTGGTGGCTGCACACTCCTAGGTTTGGATTTGGGAGCATTTTCCAATTCGCTGCCTCGAGCGAGTTTTCCCCGAGGTAAGTGCAAAATGAAATTTATTTTGTTAAGTATCGTTTCATTTTTGCTCTTGCAGGATGATTGGGATGACACTGACCCAGACGACTTGCCCATTTTAGGTGCTCTTTGGATAGAGGTGGCTCCGCCAACAGGGTGTCCAAGGTAAAAGGTACATCATATACATGAACGAGTTCAATGTGGCCACCCAATACCACGCGAGTATCCAACATGCATTCTTTGTGAACTAACCCATGTGTTCAACTAGTGAGATTACATTCTACGATTGAAGCAGATGACTTAGCTCCCTTACGAGCATGATAAGTACGTTGGGATTTTACTAAATCCCATCTACAGGAGGGATGGAAAGTTATGGAGAACACGCTCGCCCCCTCATTTGCTTCCACCTATTTGAGTATCACGTGCCTCGTAGGGTCCAGCGCCAATTTGGCAGGATGCAAGACTTATCTCTTATGGAGTCTAGCACTTCAATAGAGCTGCACAAGTAAGTATTGTGGCTTGGTACATCTACATGCATACATATTGTTTCATAGATTGACTAATTAGTTAGATACCTAACTTATCCTATAGGTTTGACAGGAGGAATCGCTACAAAGACAACAACTGAACGCATAAGCACTGAGTTTACATTGAGGAGTGGTCCAACGTCGGGAGCGTTTGCATATTTGTGCAGCCCATACACCTCTCATCCCATTTTGTCTAATATCTGCAGTGGCTCCATCAGGTATCTAGGAGGAAGCTTAGACTAGCTTTCCATGAGGTAGAGATCGAACACGAGGTCATCGCAGCTGATTATAGAGATGAGTATGACAAGTTTACGAGGATTGGGTCACAGCCCGAGAGGGAGCCTCCTTCAGATTACATGGTATGGCATACATTTTTTACATACTACATATCAAATTCTGGTTATTTGCTTCTATTCATTGCTACGACATATATAAATTATATTGTAGGGAACCCAGTTGGCCCGTACGAGTGCACAAGCTGGGGAAATACTATCTATATCACACGGGTTGGAGGGAGAGGTCGCACACCTTCGAGAATTTATATGGGTAACTTGTTATCTGGCTTTGAATTTGTTGATAGCCATTCATTCGTATGTCATTTTCAAATTTTGTAGGGCATTGGCTGAAAATGCAACGCTTTTAGCTGCAAAGTTTAATTATCACGCCCTAGGGGATGTGGTCCAACCGGGACCACTTGGTAGTGCCTCCTCACGACGTGCTGCTGGTACAACCTCGATGGCGAGCGATAGTTCTACACGCACACCAGAATTGACAAGTGATGATGACAATAGCCAAGAAGGCGAGGGACGGGAAGGAGAAGAGTCTAGCAGAGAAGAGATCCCCGACTATAACATCCTCTCACAGATCCCCGGTGCTCCTCCCGCCTCACAACCATCAAAGGTAAATATCGCAATATGAACATGTGTTACCTCATTTCTGATGTTTGTATTGACTATATATGTTTCACTTTTCTGTACTCCGCATCCACATAAGGAGGATGGAAGCGCACAGATCCTAGTGGCTCATGGGTAGGCCAATGCCGCGAAGAGGTGGACATCGACCTCCAATGGGTGCAAGAGGACACGTCGAAGCTCATAGTCGACATTGAATAATCTATTTGAGTATTTGTAACAAATTAGTCCTAGAAACACATATGTCCTGCATATACTGAATATTTATCTATTTGATCATGTGAATTCTCGATTTTTTTCTATTTGAGTTGATATTTATCTATTTGATCATGTGAATACTAGCAATTGAGCATAGCCTCAAAGCTACCCTAGAACTAGTTGAGTGTAGCCTCACAGCCATCACATTCTATTTTTTGGTCCTAATGGCTGCGGCGCTCTTAGTAATGGCGCCACAATTTGGACTTGCGGCGCCACCAAGTTTTCGCCTCAAGGCTTGCAGCACCACCAGGTTTGGCACCTCAAGGCATCCTTGCGGCGCCACTAGGTATGGTGCATCAAAGGAATAATTACTGGTTCATACTTATAGATGTTGGAAATATGCCCTAGAGGCAATAATAAAGTTGTTATTATTCTATTTTCATGTTCATGATTAAATTTATGTTCTATGCTAGAATTGCATTGGTTCTTGAATATGAGATTCAGAGGAAAACCTAATTGCATGTGTGGAATAATAAACACCATTCAGATCCCTAGTCAGGCATCTAGACTAGCTCATGTATTGTTGATGGTCTTGTTTTCCTGATCATGGGTATTATTAATGTAACAAGGATGCCGGCAATAATGGGAACACATTGTTAGGGTAACAATGGTGTTGGATAGACCCCCTTATGAGATACTGCGAGATCACTTCGTCAATATGTTGTCCGTATCTTCTCATTATGTGTTAACGTTTACTTGCGTCCTTAGACCATGAGAATATCATAGACCTGGATACCGAATGGTTGCTTTGGGGTCATCAAACGTTACTCCGTAACTGGGTAATTATAAAGGTGACTTTCAGGTACATCAGAAAGTATATCGTGGTTCTAGATATCTCAAGACTGGGATTTGCCCATCCGGCGATGGAGAGATACACTCTGGGCCCACTCGGTATTACGGTGTCCAGCATCGCCTGGCCAGATATTGTGACTAAAAGGTTAGTCACGGGGATACCGGAATACGGAAACGAGAAAAGAGTATAAACCGGTAACGAGGATAACTAGGTATGGTGATCAAAGAGTTGATCACAGGGATACCGTCAAAGTCTCGCCTCGGGTTGTGTAACGTATCGTGAGGCAAAAAGATGATATGCGGTAATACGAGGTTCGCTCGATAAAGATCTTCGATGATATGTGGGAGTCGTTATGGGTGTCCAGATCCCGCTGACGATTATTGACCGGAAGGTGTTCTGGATATGTCCACATATATTCGAACCTATAGGGTCACACGCTTAACGTTTTAGCGACATTTAGGAATGCTACTATTTATGGAGAACGAGAGAGAAGGGTTCTGAAAGTGTTTCGGATGATCTCGAAAGTGTTTCGGGAGGTCCCGGATGGTTCCGGTGATGTCCGGAAGTGTTCCGGAAAGTATCGAAAGGTTCTAGAAGGTTCTGGAAGGTTCTAGAAGGTTCCAAAAGTTTTAGAAGGTTCCAGAAGTTCTAGGAGGTTCTAGAAGATTCTGGTGGAGTTGGACTCCAACTCCAACAGGGTGTCCCTGCTAGAGTAGGACTCCACCTGCCTAGGGAGAGCTGCCCCAACCCCTATAAATAGAGGGGCAGGGCACCTCAAAGGGCATCCCGAGCAGCCCTAGAGGCAGCCCCAGAAGCAGCCCTAAACCCTAGGCCGGCCATCTCTAGATTGGCCACAGCCTTCTTTTTCTCTCTCTTCTAGATTGGATCTAGTACAGCTGCCGGCGCGCTGCTGCTTCTCCTTCTCGTAGATCCCCGCTTGTCGGTGGAATGGGGCCCAGGGTCCCCCGAACCGCCGGCGGAGGCCAACCAGAGGCCGCAGGGCGAGACACGTGGCGACCGGACCAGAGAAGACCCCGCCGCCGCTGTAAGTGGGCCCGGCGGTCTAGCCCAAATGCTCGGGGGCTTTCCCCGAGCATCGCGTCCGCGCGAGTGTTCTAAAAGGGGCCTTGGGCTCCCGAGAGCCCAAGGCTCAAGAATCAAGGGAGCGCTCGGGGCCCTCCCCCCGAGCGCCCGACGTCCCGAGCGCCCGGCGTCCCGAAAGATGTGGGGCCCTGGAGATTGCTCGGGGCGAGCCCCCGAGCAATCCGCTCGGTGTTCCCCCCTCGTGAGGGGCCCCGAGTGTCCCTCCAGGGAGCGCTCCCCGAGCGCTCGGGGTCGCTCGGGGCAACCCGGGGTAGCTGGTATCCTTCGGAAGCCGAAGGGGCCGCTCGGGACCGGAGCGCTCGGGGGTCGTGGGGTCCCCCTGTGGGGCCCTTCTCCGGGCGCGCCGTTCTGGAGCTTGGCTTCTCCGGCAAGCCTCAGCCCCGGCAGAGGCATTTAATGTCTGTCATTCGGGCATTAAATGCTAAGCTCTGTGTGGGCACGATATTGGTCAGAACGGGTCCCATCCGCGCAGGGCAAATCCCTTTTTGCCATAGCCCCTGCCAGGGGATGGGTCCGTCTGACAGGTTTGTTGACCGACCAGGCGCGTCGCCCCGCGCGCCCGCATCGCTGTCAGCCCTTTTTGCCCGCTTTGGGTCAAATCACCGCGTGTCCCGCGGCGCGTTTGGTCGCTGACACGCGGGGCCCAGGAGCGGGTGCTTCACCGACTCGGTCAGAATAAGCCCGGTAAGTCTCCCTTTGCGGGACCCGCTGGGCATAAAGGTGTCAGGGTCCCTGACCGGCGGCATGGCGGGGGGATGTCCAGCACGAAAATCGGAGCAGCGCGTTAAATGGAGGAATGGGCGTTTCCTTAGCGCCCAAGTCGCCTGTAGTCGCCCTTGGCCGCTGTGGTGAACCCCCGACTATATAAGGGGAGTTCCCAGGCCATGCAAAGGGTTGGTTGAATCCTGGATTAGATCTTTTTGTTTGGATTTCTAGAGAGCGCTGTACTGGCTCAATCTTTTTTGGCTCTTTGAAGCCTTGAACACCCTCTGCTAGCTTGGAGAACAGCTAGCCTTTGTAAGAAAGAACACCTCTGTAACCTCCATAGAATCAATACAAACACCACAAAGAGCAGGACGTAGGGTATTACACCTCCGGGTGGCCTGAACCTGGATAAATCTATGTGTCTCCTGCATCAAATATCACCTATCCCGCGATCCGTCACCGGCTCATAAGAAAAGCTCTATATCGCCCCCGGCCGAATCCCAAAAGGGGTCCAACCGGACCACCGCTGGAGGCGTCTACACGCCGACAGCTGGCGCGCCAGGTAGGGGGCGTCTAGAGCTTTTTCGAGCCTACCTTCATGGCGGATCATAATCTACCCCCCGGTGAGGTGAGCTTGGCTGGATCCGAGTCCCCACCCGGGGCGGATTCCCCCCGGTCTGGAAGATCAGCTCAACGAGGCCGGGGGAACGTCGGCGGCTGCTGGTGCCTTTGAGTTCCGGCCACGGGCGCGGGCTTCTGGGGATGCCGCCGGGCCTTCCCGGCCGCCTCCACCTCATCGCCGCCTGGACTTCACGAATCCCGGGGATGGGAGCGCGCTGCAGGCGGCGCAATACCTCCTCCGGCATCCTCCCATCCCAGTGCCAGCGGCGTCCCCTGTGGGCCCATGGCTCCAGGACCTCGCTAACCTGGTCGACACCGCCCGGCGCGAGGCGGCGGCCAGGAGCCTTCACACCTCCTCCGGGCGTGGCGGCGCCCGCGCCGTCCCCTCAGCGGCCTCGCCGCAGGTGCCACCACGACCGCCGCGCGCGCCTGCCGGTGGCCGGCGCGGCGGATCTCCACCCTCGGTCGCCCCTCCGGCCCGGGGGAACGTTCAAGACCTTCGCCACCGTCTTGGCAGGCGAGAGGAAGTCGAGGACGCGCGCACCATCATTGAGCGCCAGCGCGAGCGCGATAGGGTGGACGAGGGCCAATCCTCCTCCGGCCCTACCGCCGGCCGCGCGCGCTCTCAAGCGCGCCCCCACGTCCAGCCAGGCGTGGAGGCCGGCACCCCCCTTTATGGGACAGGTTGCCAGGCCTTCACTCCCGAACTTCGTCGTGTAACCTGGCCGAACAAGTTTCGGCCAGAGCTGCCGCAGAAGTATGATGGGTCATTTCATCCCGAGGAGTTCCTCCAGATTTATCCCACCGCGGTGGAGGCCGCTGGAGGTGACAAGAAGGTCATGGCCAACTGGTTCCCGATGGCCCTGAAGGGCTCGGCCCGGTCTTGGCTCATGAACCTTCCCTCAGGTTCCATTTCTTCCTGGGAGGACCTGTGCCACCAGTTCGTGGTGAACTTCCAGGGCACCTTCGAGCGCCCTGGCACGGAAAGCGATCTCCACGCTCTCCGGCAGCGAAAAGAGGAGACATTGCGGCACTTCATCCAGCGTTTTAGCCAGGTGCGCAACACCATCCCCAAGATATCCCAACAAGCCGTCATCGTCGCCTTCCGACAGGGAGTCCGCGACGAGAAGATGCTTGAGAAGCTGGGCACCCGGGAAGTCCTGTCCACCGCGGACTTGTTCGCTATCGCAGATAAGTGCGCTAAGGCGGCGGAAGCCTGTGCCTGGCACGACCCGCGCCCCGACCAATCAGCGGTCGACGGCGCCGGCCCCTCTCGTCCCGCTGGGAAGCGGGACAAGAAGGGCAAGAAGCGTAAGTCCGAGCCCGTCGCCGCGGCGGAGGCCAAGCCTCGTAAGCCCTCGCGCGGTGGGCCGAACGGTGGCAAGAAGCCACCCCGGGCTCCCCAGCCGAGCTCAGGCCTGTGGTGCCCAATTCACGAGACCGACCGGCACGATCTCTCTGAGTGTCGGACGGTCAAGTACCTCGCTGAGAGGAACAAGAAGCAGCGGGAGGAGCGTCGCGCCGAGGGCGGCGACAACTCCGGCGGGCAAGAGGAAGACCTCGGCTTCCAGGAGCCGCAGGCAGTGGCATGCATAAACGGGGGCGCCTTCACGCCCGCCTCACGCCGTCAGTTCAAACTTTTGGCGCGTGAGGTGTGCTCGGCGACCCCGAGCGCCGATGCATCCCGAGCGCTCAAGTGGTCGGGCTCCCCGATCACCTTTGACAGCTCGGACCATCCCGAGAATATCTTGGGCGTGGGCCGCTTCCCGCTCGTCGTCTCCCCCACCATCTGCAATATCAAGGTAACCCGCATGCTGATCGACGGGAGCGCAGGGCTTAACCTCCTGTCCCCCGAGGTGTTTGGCAAGATGCAGGTACCCCGGGGGGATCTGAAGCCGATGCTGCCTTTCTACGGCGTCTCCCCCGGCCTCACCATGCCTTTGGGCCAGATGTCCTTGATGGTCACCTTCGGTACCAAGGGCAACCATCGGACCGAGAATATCATTTTCGATATTTCCGAGTTTGAGCTCCCCTACAACGGCATCTTGGGACGCCCGGCGCTCGCCAAGTTCATGGCGGTTTGCCACTATGCCTACTCAACGATCAAGATGCCGGGCCCCAACGGCACCATCACCGTGCCGGCCGACCTTCAGGGCTCCGTCGCCTGCGCCGAGCAACTCTTCTCCAAGGTTGCCGCTGCTTTCGACGACGTCCCCGAGCACCCCGAGTCCTCGGGTCCGCCCCCGACCAAGGCCAGAGTCGCTGCCGATGACTCTGTCCCTGTGAGGGAGGTGATCCTTGGAGAAGACGCGTCCAAGACCGTCAAGATCGGCGGCCGCCTGGCCGCCAAATAGAAAGGCGCGCTCATCACTTTTCTCCGGGCAAACGCTGACGTGTTTGCATGGCAACCGTCCGATATGCCTGGGGTCCCTAGGGAAGTGACTGAGCATCGCCTCGCCGTGCGCCCCGACGCCCGGCCTATTCGGCAAAAGGTGCGCCGTCAAGCACCAGAAAGGCAGGAGTTCGTCCGGGATGAAGTCAGCAGGCTCCTCGCAGCCGGCTTCATCCGAGAGGTCCTCCACCCCGAGTGGCTCGCCAACCTGGTGGTTGTCCCCAAGCCCAACGGTAAGCTGAGGATGTGCGTGGACTACACCGACCTCAATAAGGCTTGTCCGAAAGACCCTTTTCCTTTACCTCGCATCGATCAGATAGTAGATTCCACCGCAGGGTGTGACCTTCTCTGTTTTTTAGATGCCTACTCTGGTTATCACCAGATTAGTATGGCTGTAAAGGATGAGGAGAAAACTTCATTTACAACCCCTGCGGGGACTTTTTGCTACGTCCGCATGCCTTTTGGGTTGAAAAACGCTGGCCCGACCTATCAACGGGCCATGCGTATAACTTTGCAGTCGCAGCTAGGTCGCAATGTTGAGGCCTACATCGACGACCTCGTCGTCAAATCAAGGCGCGAGGAGACGCTCATCGAGGACCTCGCCGAGACCTTCAACAGTCTCCGCAGTACTCGCATCAAGCTGAACCCCGAGAAGTGTGTCTTCGGGGTTCCTTCCGGCAAGCTTCTCGGCTACTTGGTCTCAAGCCGAGGCATCGAAGCCAACCCCGAGAAGATCCGGGCCATCGACCAGATGCGCCCGCCGGCTCGTCTTAAGGACGTACAGCGCCTAACAGGCTGCATGGCTGCCTTGGGACGTTTCATCTCCAAACTCGGGGAGCGGGGCCTCCCCTTGTTCAAGCTCCTCAAGAAGTCGGGCCACTTCGAGTGGACCCCCGACGCCGAGCAGGCCCTTGAGGGCCTCAAGAAATACCTCACCTCGCCTCCGGTCCTAGTGGCACCAAGACCCGAGGAGCCCTTGCTTCTCTACCTCTCGGTGACACCCCGGGTGGTGAGCGCTGTCCTCGTGGTCGAGAGGGAGGTTGGGTCCGAGCTCCCGGCATCCCCCGACCGAGCAAAGGTTCTCGGGCCCCCGAGCGGTGACCCCGAACAACCAACAGGAGCCCCCGAGAGCGAGCTCCCTAGCGTAGCTCTCGGGGAAGCGGGCGGAGCTCTCGGACCCGAGTCCCCGAGCGTCCCCGACCCCGAAGGCCCAGCCCATCCTTCAAGCGTACCCGAGCAACCCGCCTTGCTCGGGGACGAAGTCAATCGTTCGGAGGCTGGGCCCGAGCAGCCTTCTACCCGGGTGCGCGTGCAGCAACATCCCGTCTACTTCATCAGTGAGGTATTGCGCGACGCCAAAACGCGTTACCCCCAAGCGCAGAAGCTCCTCTACGCGGTGCTCGTCGCATCAAGGAAGCTCCGGCATTATTTTCAAGCGCACGAGGTCCGGGTGGTCACAGCCTTCCCCCTCGAGCGCATCCTCCGCAACCGGGAGGCCACTGGGCGAGTCGTCGAGTGGGCCATCGAGCTCGGGGAGTTCAATCTACGCTTCGTCAGCAACAACGCGATCAAAAGCAGAGCTCTGGCCGACTTCGTCGCCGAGTGGACGCCGGTGCCCGAAGATGAAAGCGAACAACTCTCCTCCGACCCGGGACGAGGAGGAACCAAACACTGGACTCTGCACTTCGACGGTTCCCTCAGGCTCAAAGGCGCGGGGGCTGGAGTGGTTCTCACCTCTCCGACGGGTGAGACACTCCAGTACGTCGTGCAGTTGCTCTTCCGCGCCACCAACAACATGGCCGAGTACGAAGGCCTCCTTGCAGGGCTGCGCGCCGCCGCATCCCTCGGGATCCGCCGTCTGCTCGTCAAAGGCGACTCCCAGTTAGTCGTCAATCAGGTGTCAAAGGAATATCAGTGCTTGGACCCTCAAATGGCAGCGTACCTGAGCGAAGTCAGGAAGTTGGAGCGGCGCTTCGACGGGCTGGAGCTCCAGCATATCCCTCGCCGCTACAACGACGCCGCCGACGTTCTATCGCGACTGGCCTCCTCCCGGGAGCCGGTCCCGGCTGGGACCTTTGAAGAAAGGCTCTCTCGGCCGTTCGTCGAAGCCGCCGACCAAGACGAAGGGGGAACCTCGCGCCAAGGCGAGTCTACCCAGGCGGCGCCTTCAGTGGGAGATCCTCCTGTCAGGCCGCCGCCGGTTGAGCCCTAGTGGTCGCCACCTGTTCTCAGGACACCTGGATCTCCGAGATCCGAGGATACCTGAAAGAAAACACCTTTCCCGAAGACGAAGCCGTTGCAGAAAAAATTGCGCGGCAATCAAAAAGGTACGCGCTCGTAGATGGGGACCTCTATCGGCGCAGTACCAACGGCATACTCATGAAATGCATCTCCCGGGAAGAAGGCCACGACATACTCGTGGACATCCACGAGGGCGAGTGCGGTAGCCATGCATCGTCTCGCACGATGGTCGGTAAAGCCTTTCGGCAAGGATTTTACTGGCCGACAGCCCTCGAGGACGTCTTTGAGCTGGTGCGACGCTGCGAGGCCTGCCAGTTCCATGCCAAGCAGATACATCAGCCCGCTCAGGCACTCCAGACCATCCCCCTCTCATGGCCTTTCGCGGTCTGGGGGCTGGATATCTTGGGCCCGTTCCCCCGAGCAGTCGGGGGCTACGAGTACCTCTACGTCGCAATCGACAAATTCACCAAGTGGACGGAAGCCGAGCCAGTCGTCAAGATCAACAAGCAGTCAGCAATCAAGTTCATCCGAGGCATCATGAGCCGGTTCGGGGTGCCTAACCGCATCATCACCGACAACGGCACACAGTTCACGAGCGACGCCTTCCTCGAGTACTGCCAAGCCCTCGGGACAGAAATCTGCTTCGCCTCCGTCGCACACCCCCGAGCAAACGGACAGGTCGAGCGTGCTAACGCTCAGGTCCTTCGGGGGCTCAAGACAAGATCCTTCGACAGGCTCAAGAAGTGCGGCGCTGGCTGGATAGAAAAGCTCCCTGCCGTCCTCTGGTCCGTCCGGACGTCCCCCAGTCGGGCGACCGGTGAAACCCCCTCCTTCCTCGTTTACGGGGCAGAAGCAGTCCTTCCTTCCGAGCTCGCTTCCGCTCCCCTCGGGTGGCGGCGTACTCAGAGGAAGATCAAGATCAGCGCAGAATCGAAGACGTTAATTTCCTTGAAGAACATAGATGCCGAGCTGCCCTCTGCGCTGCCAGATACCAGCAAAGCCTTCGCCGCTACCATGAGCGCTGCGTGAAGCCGAGGTCGCTCGAAGCCGGGGACTTGGTGCTTCGCCGTGTGCAGACCCGGGAGGGGAAGAACAAGCTTTTGCCCAAGTGGGAAGGACCATACCGAGTGACCCGAGTCACCCGGCCAGGATCGGTGAGGCTCGCTGCCGAAGACGGAATGCCACTGCCCAACGCTTGGAACATCGAGCACCTGCGTAAGTTTTTCCCATGAATAGCCCGGGTAAGTTTTTGCTTTTAGGGTCAGCTCCCCAAGTGCCAAATGTGAGTCATGGGAAGTTCCGGGGATCGTCACCCAAAGCCCCGGTCGCTCGGCCTGGTTCCAAAACCCCGAGCACCGGTCCGGCCAAAGGTCACCCGAGTATCCTACGCGCTCGCGCTCGCGCTCGGGGGCTCCCTTGTATTCTGAGCTATTCGAATAGCATTATTATCAATATAAAGTTGCAGTTTCCCTTCACATGAATCCCCTGTGCAATGTTTAATTTTCCTATCCAAATATCAATATTTCCACCATAATTCGCAAAAGAGTGGTTTTCCGCGCGAGTTCGGGGCTCCCGAGTCCCCCTTAGTGCGAGTAGGTCCCACCGCTCTGAGTGCGAGTAGTCGGCCCAGTCTAAATATCTGAAGTTGGGCCGTAGGACGCTCGGGCGGATAGCTGTACCCCGAGCACATCCGAGTCAGGGCGAATAAGCCCCTGGCCACCCGTGCTCTGCTGGTCAGCAGCCCCGAGCGCTACCCAACTTCACGTCATTTGGATGGCTTCGTTTCTCGCACTCGGGACAGGTCGGCGGATCTGAAAACACGAAGACCGCGTTAACAGGCAAACCCCCCGAGGGACCTGTGGAAAACACCCCTTTTGCTAAGCAAGTTACATAATCGTTTGTGTAGTAAACAGGTTCACCATAACGAAGTCCTCGGTTACCGCCCGTTGGAACAACACTAAGTTACAAGGCGCCAAGTCACCTTGAGACCCGATCCCTAAACCAAGCTAAGTTTCTAATCACATCTTTATGTCTTTTAAGCCTCCGAGCAGTATACGAGCGACTAGTTTTTCCTCGCCAATATTTCCAAAATGTCTTTTGTTCGCCACGGGCTTACCTGAAGGTAGCGACGGGAGTCACGGGGAATACTTCGGGTTGTCCGCTCAAAGCCCTGGTGTCTTGCCTGGTTTCTTAACCCTTGACATCAGCCTGGTAATTAAGCCGCCCAAGTACCCTACGCGCTCTCGCCCGCGCCTGGCGGTTTTCCCCGCAGCATTCCAGAGGCATAAGGAAACATTGCCGTGTAAAAATGAAAGTTTTCCAAGATAAGAAAAAGCGTACAAATATACAATGACTAATACGACATATACTAACAACTATTTGCCCAATATTCGTCCCGAGCACAAAGACTTGGGAAATTTTTGCAGAAAAACGAAGGAGTTAATGGAGGCTTCGCTCGGGGACACCCTGTGTCTCGAGGGCGGGACTTCCTCAGCTTCAGCCGCGGCGCATCCAGCTCTCGGGGGCTGGGGCCTTCGGGGGACCCGAGGGCCGGTCTCCATCCTTCTCCGAGCAAGAGCCAGACGTTCCGCCCGAAGCAGCAAGGAAGTGAAGACATTTCCAGCACAAGCATAACAAGAAAGAAAAAGCAAGGGACAAAGGGCTTTCGGGCCAAAGTTTCTTTGCATAACAAAAGCCCAAGCAAAAGTTCTTACAAAAGGTTAAGCCCCGGGCTAAGAACAACAAAACAAAAATAAAAGAGGAGCTACTCCTCGCCGGCGCCGTCGCCGTCGCCGGTGCCATCACCGTCGCCAGCGCCGTCGCCTTCATCGGTGACCTCCTCACGGGCAAATCGCCGGGCGATCTCGTCGGCTGCCGCGCGGACCACCTTCCGGGCTTCCTCCTCGGCGGCCTCGTCGATCTCGTCGATCCCCTCTAAGGCCGGCACCAAGGGGAAGTTAGGATCGCGGCCGCGGTAGCACGTCAGAGTGTGCTCTGCCACCACGACCGCCAACTGCCGGCCTTCTTCCTCGAGCCGGCGGCGCATGGCTTCGCCAAGCCCCTCGAGGCGCTCGGTGATGCCTTCAAACCCCAGGGCGATGCTCCCAGGGGCGTCGTCAAAACCCGGCAAGGAGGCCGTACTGAGTCCAGCGGCCTCAGCGGCGTTCCTGGCACGATAGAAGATGGCCTTCATCATCTTCACCGTCTCGCGCCGCTCGGTGAGAAGCTGGACTCTCTCCTTGTCCACCTTCTCCAGCTTCGCGGCCGCCTCTGAAGACTCGCGCTCCCTCGTCTTCTCCGCTTCTTGGAGTTGGGTTTGGAGGGTGCGCTTCGTCGCCCGCGAGTCTTCGAGCCGCTGCTTGAAGTTTTGGCTCTCCGTGCGGAGCTGCGCCATCTCTTTGGCGAGCTCCTCGCGGGCAGCGTTGACGCGCGGCTGGACTTCGGCGTCCAGTTTGTTCGTCGCCTCTTCTAGGGAGTGCTCGCGTTTGCCGAGCGCCTCCTCCTTCGTCTCCACTTCTCCTACGCGGAGAAGCAGCTGCTCTTCGCGGCGGGTGACGTCATCGGCAAGCTGCTGCAGCCGCGCCTCCTCCTCGGCGGCGCGTTTCTCCCGCCTTGCCAAGTCCTGCTCGCGCGGTTTAATCAGCGAGGCCCGACGGTTGAGCTCCCGCTCCTGCCGGTCGATCTCTCACGTCCTCGGGATGATCTCCCTTCTCATCTCGTCGAGGAGGTCCCGCTGGCGCTCAACTTCGGCAAGATCTTTCTCATACTCTCGCTTGGCGATGCGAGTACGAGCTGAGAGCAGTTCCGCCATCTCCTCCAAGGATCGCTCCCGATCCTCTAAGGACCTCTCCCTAGAAAGGAGGTTCTCGCGGAGCTGGTCGATGGCGGCATGCGCGGTCTCAAACATATCGGAAGGAGCCCCCCGAGACGTCTGGCCTCGCCGCGTGGAAGGCTGCTCCTCGGGTGGGGTAGCAAGGCCTTGGCCCCCAAGCTCCTCCTCCTGGGGCTTGGGGCGCCCGGCCACGATCAAAACGCCGGCCCTTCCCTCGGGCCGGGTGCCTTCGACCCCTTCCTCCGGGGTCGTTTCTTGTTCAACCGCCGTCGCCCGCTCCTCGGGTGCAGCGGCACGAGGCTCCTCCAACGCCTCAGGAGCCCCCACCGCCTCCGGCGCCTCCATCTCTTCCGGCGCGGTCGCCTCCGCGCTCGGGGCAGCCTCTTCCCGCAAAACGGCTTCAGCTCTCGGGGCTGGAGCTGTGCTCGGGGTTGGGCTCGCGCTCGGGGCGGAGGACGCGCTCGGCCACGGGCCCACCGGCTCGCTCGGGGCTGTAGGAGCGCTCGGGTCTGGCGAAGCCCTCGGGGCGGGAGCCCTCGGGGCAGGAGTAGAGCTCGGGGACGTGCGAGACTTCTTGCTCTCCCTGGGAGGACAAACACAAACAAGCTCGGGTCAGCACCCGAGCAGGACACTTAGCCAAAAAAGGAAAGTTGGGAAAAAAGGAAGTTCTGGCTTACCGCCAAGCGCCCTTCGGGACATGGCGTCCCGCGACAGGGGGCGACATCGGCTCCTTCCTCTTCTGCCCGGCGGTGGCGCCTGCGTCCGCCACCGACGCGCCTCCAGCCAGCGCCGTCCCGGAGGGCCCCCGCCCAGAACCGCTGCCTCCCGCCCCCGGCGCCGTAGGGCGCGTGGGCGGAGGAGGCGGCGGAGGCGGCGGCCCGGGGCCGCGTTGCCCAGGATGGCCTCCCCTGGAGGACCCTTGCCCGAAGTCGCCTCCAAATTCCGTCGCTCGTTTCTCTGCCGCCAGCGGATCTTGCGGTTTCGGCTTCGGTGCTTTCGGACGCGGCGGCGGGGACGGAGGGGGAGGGGCTTGCCCCTTGCCCTTCGGGTCAACAGGATCGTGAATCGCGGCTGAGGCACTCGGTGCCTGAGCCGCCCGTGCCGTTTCGGCCTCCTCCTCGCTCGCGAAGATCCGGATGGACCCCGCCGGCCTGCGCCTGCCGTCCTTCGGCGGGGCCACGATGCCCCGCGCGTCGCACGTCGGCATCATGTCCAAGATAGACTGGCGCTCCGCGTCGACGCAGAGCGGCAGGTCCGGCCGCGACAGCTCGGCGGCCGAGGCGTCCTGGACCCTGAGCAGCATCTTCAGGGTGGTCGCCAGTGCCCCCTTCGTCAGATTCTTGTCGGCGCCGGTCTCCGTCCGAGTGAAGTCCAGGTCCCCGGTGTACATCCACGCCGGCCGCTCGCGATCCCGCAGCGGTGCCAACCGCCGCTGCAGGAAGTCACCGACGACCATCGTGGCGTTCAAACCCAATTCCCGGAGTTGGGAGATGCGATAAGTCATTATCAAGAGCTCGTTGTCATTCTCGGCGAGGTTCTCCCACGAGTGTTGGTGCACCGCCGGTGCTTCGGGAAGCAAGAGCGACTCCGCCGGGTTGGTGTTGATGTAGAACCACATCTGGCGCCAGTCGTCCCACTTGTTCTGTAGCTCTTGCGGGATGTAGGGGTCGGCGAGCTTCGCGCGGAGCTGGAAGTTGACGCTTCCGCTAACCTCCGCCCGGTTCGAGCCCCGGCTTTTCCCAACGGAGCGGAGGACGAAGTAGTGCCGGAACAGCGCCACCGACGGCATTACCCCCACGAATATCTCGCAGAGGTGGGCGAAGATCGCAAGCACCACCACGGAGTTAGGGGTCAGATGCAGCAGGTGGATGCCGTAAGCCTCCAGCACCGCCATGAAAAATGGCGAGAACGGCGGGAGCAGGCCGGCGGTAAGGAAGCTGATGAAGATGACCGTCTCGTCCGCCCGCGGCTCCGGCGGGAATGTCGCCGGCCGGACCCTCGTCGGGAACGGACGGCCTTCCGGCACCGCCAGCATCCGGAACGGTGGGCGGGTCCGGGGAGGCTGGTCGGGTCTGACGGCGAGTCATCGCGGCGGCGAGATGGCGAAGAAGGTTTATCGGGAGGCGAAGGGGAAGGCGGCGAGAGGAAGAAGACGAAGTGAGCGCAAGGATTTTGGAAACAGAGTGTTTGCGCAAGGTTTCGAAAGTCGGAAAGGCGTGGGGTCAGTTTTCTTTTAAAGAAAAAGACCGCAGAAGCTCAACCGTCCGCAGTCGTGGGCTGTCAGTCCGCTGCCATTGGCAGAGAAGCCTCCGGCCGCGCGAAACCCGGTGGACGTGTAATCATGACCTGCGCATTTACTGCCGCGCGCAGTAAAAATGCGGTCGCATGAAACCCGGGACACGCAACCGCCTGCGCGCAGCGTGAAAAGCCGCGCGCCTTTTCCGCGCGGAGTAAAAACCAAAGCGCCGCCGCCAAGCGGAGCGCGCGGATTGGGCCTCCCTTCCACTCCGCGCTGCGCGCGCGTTAAAGCGCTCCTCCGTGGGGCGCAATCAAGATGGGCCGGCCTCTCTGCTTGGCCCAAGAAGAGAAGGCCTTATCCCCAGTTGTGGCCCCTTGGGCCGTCGCTGGGAGACAAGGCCGGGGGCTACTGTCGGCGGAATGGGGCCCAGGGTCCCCCGAACCGCCGGCGGAGGCCAACCAGAGGCCGCAGGGCGAGACACGTGGCGACCGGACCAGAGAAGACCCCGCCGCCGCTGTAAGTGGGCCCGGCGGTCTAGCCCAAATGCTCGGGGGCTTTCCCTGAGCATCGTGTCCGCGCGAGTGTTCTAAAAGGGGCCTTGGGCTCCCGAGAGCCCAAGGCTCAAGAATCAAGGGAGCGCTCGGGGCCCTCCCCCCGAGCGCCCGACGTCCCGAGCGCCCGGCGTCCCGAAAGATGTGGGGCCCTGGAGATTGCTCGGGGCGAGCCCCCGAGCAATCCGCTCGGTGTTCCCCCCTCGCGAGGGGCCCCGAGTGTCCCTCCAGGGAGCGCTCCCCGAGCGCTCGGGGTCGCTCGGGGCAACCCGGGGTAGCTGGTATCCTTCGGAAGCCGAAGGGGCCGCTCGGGACCGGAGCGCTCGGGGGTCGTGGGGTCCTCCTGTGAGGCCCTTCTCCGGGCGCGCCGTTCTGGAGCTTGGCTTCTCCGGCAAGCCTCAGCCCCGGCAGAGGCATTTAATGCCTGTCATTCGGGCATTAAATGCTAAGCCCTGTGCGGGCACGATATTGGTCAGAACGGGTCCCATCCGCGCAGGGCAAATCCCTTTTTGCCATAGCCCCTGCCAGGGGATGGGTCCGTCTGACAGGTTTGTTGACCGACCAGGCGCGTCGCCCCGCGCGCCCGCGTCGCTGTCAGCCCTTTTTGCCCGCTTTGGGTCAAATCACCGCGTGTCCCGCGGCGCGTTTGGTCGCTGACACGCGGGGCCCAGGAGCGGGTGCTTCACCGACTCGGTCAGAATAAGCCCGGTAAGTCTCCCTTTGCGGGACCCGCTGGGCATAAAGGTGTCAGGGTCCTTGACCGGCGGCATGGCGGGGGGATGTCCAGCACGAAAATTGGAGCAGCGCGTTAAATGGAGGAATGGGCGTTTCCTTAGCGCCCAAGTCGCCTGTAGTCGCCCTTGGCCGCTGTGGTGAACCCCCGACTATATAAGGGGAGTTCCCAGGCCATGCAAAGGGTTGGTTGAATCCTGGATTAGATCTTTTTGTTTGGATTTCTAGAGAGCGCTGTACTGGCTCAATCTTCTTTGGCTCTTTGAAGCCTTGAACACCCTCTGCTAGCTTGGAGAACAGCTAGCCTTTGTAAGAAAGAACACCTCTGTAACCTCCATAGAATCAATACAAACACCACAAAGAGCAGGACGTAGGGTATTACACCTCCGGGTGGCCTGAACCTGGATAAATCTCTGTGTCTCCTGCATCAAATATCACCTATCCCGCGATCCGTCACCGGCTCATAAGAAAAGCTCTATATCGCCCCCGGCCGAATCCGAAAGGGGGTCCAACCGGACCACCGCTAGAGGCGTCTACACGCCGACACCGCTGTTCTTGTGTGCTGGTCCACACATTACCGCGGTGTCGCTGATCCGGTACGCGTGGATACCTCGGAGACGTCGTATACTTTGGTGTTCGATCGGGCGAACTATTCGCGAGGAGATCACTCTCGCGGCTGGGAGGTATAACCTAGCTGCGGGAGTCTGTGGACTTCATCGACATCGGTCAACTTCTCCGCTGCATTGACGTGATCGTCGAAGGTATGATCTCGTTGCCTGCACCTCGATAGTGATCTTGGGGTGGATTGTACGTGGTAAAATTTTGTTTTGCGTAGCACGTTCCCCAAGAATAGAGTGCAACACAAATTGATTCATGGTCAAATACAATATTACAAGGACACTAATAAATCTGAGTAAGTAATATAATACAATAAAAACAGTACACTAACAAACGCCATGATTCGAACTACGGAATTAAAGTTTCACAATCAAATATACGTAAATCACATAACCTCTACTGCATGCAACGTGGCTACTTCCCCTTCCTAACAGCCTCTGGGCACGTCTTTCCCTCTCACGCTTCCTCTCCCTTTCGACTTCAGTTCCCTTTTCTTCTGGGCTTCCTTAGCAAGCTCTCTCGCCCGAAGTTCCTCCCATCACAGATGCTCCGCCTCAAGCTCCTCCTGCTGCTCCTTATGATGCCGCCTAAGGTCCTCATCCCACTGTTTGTTGAGTGTGACATACAGTTTGTCACTTTCTGTCATCTCTGTGTCAATCCACTCCTCCAAATCACAGTGTCGAGACAAAATATAATTTTCATACCGCTTAAAATTTAACTTAGACTGTTAGGTTATGTACGAAATTGCCGGAGCGTCGAACGGCTGCTGACAGATCAAAGTCCAAGTTTGCACACATCCAATACCTCTGATGGTACGTGTCATATACGTCCGATAAGACCGTCTTGCATGGGTCACCGCACCAACACATCGGCGGCACATTGGGTTTGGCACAATCGTGAGAGATATCCATCCTATTCGTAAATTCAGACAACTTAATTATTCCTAAAAATATGTTAATATAACAATCTGCATGCAAATGATATACTACAAAATCGAAATCGAGAAGACGGTCAGCAATACCTTGAGGAGAGGGGAGGTAGCACAGGGAAGGCGCGATGAGGGTTGGAGGTGGTGGTGGAGGCACAAGGAGGAAAGAGTTGAGAGGAGGGAGGTGGGCTGGGGAGGACGTAGAGAGGTCCGAAAGAAGCAGTGGAGGCGTGAGGAGGAGAGAGTTGACAGAAAGAAAGAAGGCAATGGAGGCGGGAGAAAGGAAGGGGTATATCCCTTGCGACGCCGTGACTAGTGTAGCTGCAGCGCTGGGAGTCACGACACCACAACCGTGGCGCCAAGATTCGTGGTGCTGCAACTATGGCCACGTCAACAGGTCATAGCAGCTCGGGCGCTACCGTGCCAATTTCTACGGCCCCCCTAGACCACGACGCCACAGAATTTTACCGCGGCGTCTCGCTCTCTGTAGTGCTGCCAAAAAGGTCAAATTTGGAATTTCTTATGGATACGTAAAATAAAGATAAAATAATTATTTTACAAAAGAATTTCCCAATACAGCTACTGCTGCCTTCGAAAGAAAGAAAAAATTACAGCTACCGCTGTGACCTAGCACCGTTGGAGTGCCCTAATAAAAAAAAAGAAATAGTACTGCAGGCCCACCTGTCATCCCCCGACACCGCTAGCTTTATCCCTATGCGCAGTTCCACTCCACACGAGCCCACACGCTCACACAGTCACACACCCCAAAACCCCCATGGCGTGCCACCTCGCCGCCGTCTGCGCCCCGCGTCTCGCCGTCGTGGCCTCATCCGCCGCCGAGGAGCCCATCCGCCGTATCCGCCGTCGCGTGCCAGGGTCGCCTCCTCAGCGAGCGCCTTCGGCGGCTCCTTCCCACCCGTCCGTCGCGGAGGTGCGGCGCGCCATCGGCGCCGCCGACGACCCGGCCGCCTCCGGGAAGGAGAAGCAGTCCGCATTCATGGAGCTCCTCGCCTCCACGCCGATCGGGCAGCCGGAGAGCGACGCCGAGCGCCGGATCCGCGAGGCCGCCGAGTGGGTCGTCGACAACACCGAGGCGCGCGCCCAGGAAGGTGATGTGCCACGCTAATCCCCTTCAGTATCTTAAACAATGCCAACATTCAATAGATACTAAAAGAGTAAAAAATAATAATGGAATTTTACTTTCTGAATATTGAATGATGAACTGCCTAGAGATTTCTGAATTACTTCGAACCACTTCTTCCTGTTTATTTGCTGAAGGAAGTGCAAAATCCTCTCGAATAAGATTTAGTCATGGTTTATAAACATATTATCATTTTGCATCGTTCTGATTATGGTATGAAGCTTGGATTAAAACTGTCTTTTCCGCTCTTCTCGCCAGGACAAAAGTCTATCTTGGTACTATGCATGAAGATCTTTCCTCTGTGGCTGTTCCTCATGCTTACTGCCCTTGGAGTTATAAAGTTACCATTTGATATTCCTGGTCTGGATATGGATAATCTTCTAATGTAAGGTGTTAGTTTGTTTCGTATTTGTCTTCTTCCAACTATACGAGCTGCAGGTACCGGAAGGAAATAGTGGTAGATATGATTCGCACAATTGAAGTTACTTCGGTTGTAAATTATGAGTAAGTTGTATAATTACTTCTCTTATTAGCCTTCTTACAGTTGGAAACTTGGAATAACATGTGGATATGTGTACTACTTCAGTGGAAATAAGTAAAAGTGATTTTCATCGGAGGTGTTATTTATCTGTTGTAAATTATGAGTAAGTTGTATAATTACTTCTCTTATTAGCCTTCTTACAGTTGGAAACTTGGAATAACATGTGGATATGTGTACTACTTTAGTGGAAATAAGTAAAAGTGATTTTCATCGGAGGTGTTATTTATCATATGAGCAGAATAACCGACTAAGTTTGTCTATGCTACATCCATGTACTTGAATCAGCCTATCATTGCCTTTTATCTTGTGTTGTTGTGTTCGTCTCCACTTTTTTCACAATCATCCATAATTCCATCAACCACCATTTGCTTATTAAGCACTCATCTTGTGCAATTCCATTTAATAAAAATAAGTTGGTTAGATTTTGCATTGACCAAATATAAATTTTATAACTCTAGCCTCCTATCTCAAGTAATTTAATAGAATAATGAGCTCATCATCTATTTGAAAAGTACATATTCTAGAATTAGGTAGTAGGTATACATGTGATTCTGCACTTTCTCCATTTGTCCATCAGATGTGTGCACATTCTAGATTTCGTGAACAATCTACAGATTACAGAGTTGCACTTGCCTATTTTTTGGAATCTTATAGCTCTGTCAGTTCAGGATGAACTTTTGGGTCCACCCAATAACATGAAACTGGTTTGTGAATGGAGTTGAGGAAATTAATGTTATGCAATGCATGACATGGCTTAGAATTAGAGATGTATGCATTTTAAAGTACATACTTTATGATCCAACCCTTTGCAAATCACGTACATGTTATACATGTGAAAATCTCTCAAGGATGTAGGTTGTGTTTTGACAACATTCAAATTTATTTGTTTGTGAAATGGCATCAAATGTGGTCTTTAGTTCTTGATGCTGTACATGATATTGGTTCTATTCTAATTTGAATATATCCGTACTTGAGTTTCAGTGTTCATGTTGATGCAGAAAAACATTAGATGCTTAGTTTATTAAGTGTTGCGGGTCATATGGTAAAGGGTGTTATCTTGCCAAGTCTCACTCAATATTCTGTGGCAGTAGCAAATTTGCTTATTCTTCAAAGTAGCTCTCAAGTTTGACTTTCTGCTGTTCCTATTATTTCCGGATAGTACAAGCACATTAGTACTTGGTGATGGTAATTGTTGACTGCATGTTTCTATATCGTGCATTTTATAGTGATCTTTGGGCTTCATTGAATTTCACTCTAATAATTGCTACCTCACCACTAGGCAAAACCATAACACCTGTCATTTATAGCTCTATGTCTCTTGACTGCAGCATGAAGTATGGTGGCTTTTAGATGTTACCCTACAAAAGCACTAGTAAGAAAAACAAGTAAAAAGAACCCATTTTTGAATGGGAAAGTCAACTCATTAAATACTACTGCTCACAGATAATATTATGTGTATCTAAATTAAAGGAAATCACACGTGGTTCCGTTCCTTGCCAATAGAAGATGAGCTATATTCTGATATTCAAATGGCTAAAGGTCAATGAAAAAGTCAAAACTGAAACTAACCGAACTGACCATAAGCATTGGCATTCCCATGATTGTACGCTTATTGCTTTTGATGGTTAGGTCGCTGCTCCTGCCCATTACATCTCTGATGGGCCAGGAAGCTAGCTCTATCCACCATGCTCTTAATTCAACAAGGTTAGATATTTCGTATGCATTTTGCTGCTTTAATATTTTATGTTGCTGATCTGGACATGCTGTTCATTTATGAAGATAGTAAGATTATTGTTCACATACTTCACATCAGGTAACATGGACACTTGCTTACTTTGTGTGACATAATTCATGTAGCTTCCACTATGCAGATTTAATTTTGTTGTTATTGTTGTCTGTTCTCGGAACAATGGTTAGCAACAACGGAACTCTTAATTGTGAGTCTGGTCATGTCTTCTAACTGAGCATAAGAATGGAAAATTTGTTAAAGTAAAATATTTGCTATCTCATTGAGATACGAAAAGGATGCTGAACACTGAACAGAGATGTAAAGGGACAATAATGAAGCAAGATTGCAGTTTCGTCATTAACTGCTCAAGTGGTGATCCAAGACAACTTTCTTTTATTCCATACAACATCAGGTCACTGCAGAAGGACAACATGATCTACGGAGAATTTGATCACCTTCAGGTTACCCTTTCATTATTGTTATATGTTAAAAGGAAAGGAAAAAAATGACCCCTCTTCAACTCTCAAGGTATGTACCACATAACAGAGGTAATGCAATACACAATGTTAAGTTAATAGGCAGAAAGAAGGTAAAATCACAAAGTTTCCTCAGTGGCAAGCTGGAGAAGAGGTTGATTTCACAATTTGCAAGTACCCAACTGCAGCCAGATGTCTTAGTTAGCTCTTTGTTGTAAGACCTGGACAAGATGGTTTTCCTGCAGGTTATATTGGCCTAAAAACTTTGTTGTATAATGATGCAAAGATGGCAGATGTAACAGCCGGTTTTATTTAAAAAAAAATCTTTGCTGACGTCAGCGAGGGCCCACCCGCTGACGCCAGCCGCGTCGCTCCGCCTCCCGCACCACGCGGCGCCGCCCGGCGCCTCGCCTCCCGCGCCTGCCCCGCTCCCCCGCTCGCCACGTGGCCGCCGCGCAGCGCCCCCGCCCGCTCGCCTCCGCGCGCCACGTGTCGCACGCGAGCTCGCCGCCCCTGGGGCCCCCGGCGGCCCCGCTCCTCCCCACCCGCCACGGCGCCGGCGCCCATGCTGGCACCCATGCCGCCACCGCGCCACCTTCCCGCGCCCCGGCCCCTCCTCTCTCCCCCTCTCACATTCCCCTACCTCGTCCCCTCCTCTCCCGGGCTTCGCCGCCTCCCTCGCCGCTCACCGCCGCCGCGGCGTGCTGTCGCCGTCGGAGCTCCGCGCCGCTGCCCCGGTGTTCTTCCTCGACGCCGGCGCCGCCCCCTCCGCCCCGGCCGCCGTCTCCTTCCCCGCCTCCGGCCGCCGCCCGCGCCTCCATCCCCGCCTCCCCGCGCAGCCCACAAGGCCGGCCGTGCCGGCCGGCCCGCACCTCCGCCCGCGGCCCGCCTTCCCCGAGTCCAACCCGAGAATAAAAAAAAGAAAAAGAAAACTGAAAAGAAAAAGAAAAGAGAAAATAAAAAGAAAAATAAAGAAAAATAAAATAAAAACCCTAGGGCCCACTGTCATAGACTTAGGCTAGCTGGACCTAGGTATAAAAAGTTTTTAGATTTATTTTTGTATTTAGAAAATCTAGAAAATCAATTAAAATTGCTAAAAACTTAGAAAATTCACCAAAAATTCATATGAACTCAGAAAAATATAAAAAATTTATATTTGGAATCAGTGCAACCTGTAGTACCCATTAAAAATAATTTTGGCCATGCAATTATACTGGAATTTTCAGAATTTAATTAAATGCATCAAATCTTGCATAAATTGCTATAAATTCACTTCTTGCCCAAAAATTATGAAATTTTGCCAATTTGACCAATAACTCATATGTTACCACTGAAAAATAACCCTATGTCATTTTGAAGCCTAGAAAATCAATCAATTAATGAAAATGGTCATTTAATCGCTAATCGGTCGACGAAACAATTGTCGAAAACCCTAGTTCCCGATTTTCGCCTCCAGGACCAGAATTTATTTTCAAATGTTTTCTAGTTATGATGATTAGCTACTGCTATGCATTCCATTTAATGTTCATGCCATGTCATATTGAGTTCTTATTTCGTATTTCCATTCCTTTCGTCGTCTTTTTGCAAAACCCTAGAAACTGTCGACGAGGGAGTGGAGCCTCAGCAACCCGAGTTCCAGGAATCCGAGGAATTCCCCAGTCTAGGCAAGCTGAGCTTGCGACATTGCCATGTTACTTCTATCGTTATTATCTCATTATCGTATACCCTGCTAAAACTTACTTTCCAGTTCAACATGTTGTGAAGTCGTTATCATGCTGAGGTTAGCTTGACATTTAATCAATCTGAAACCTTGTTAAGTGAGATGAGAGAGACGGGAGAGCATGGTTGGGAGGGCGGCTGTACGAGTAGTGGTTGCTCGAGCCTGATATCGGGTTATTGGTGGTATAGTAGTACCCCTCACTTGATGCTCCCTAGAAGCCGCGAGGCAGTCGGTTGTACAGGGGACCACAGACATGTCTGTGTTGGTACCGGCTCATGGTAGACTAGCTATCCTCATGAGAGGTGACCAAGGAATCTCGGTGGGGTCATCTGTCAATCGAGGTCTCTGGAGTGAAATTAAATGACATAAGGTTGGTCTAATTGCATGATGTTGGGCTACTCAGTCTTCGCATGGGTCCCTGTTGACTATATGATGTGATTCGCTGGATCGTGCTATGAATTAGAGTGTTCAATTGGTAGGTTTTGTTATGTATTCTCTTTAATCGGAATCATTCACTAGCATATTAGGACTGATGTTCTTATTCTAATTAATGCCATGTTAACTTCATGTCCAAGCACTACTAAGTCTTGCGAGTACGTTTGTACTCATTGGTAGTTGTTATTGCATGCTTAGGAACATGTGAACCCTCTCTCGGCGATTATTTTTCAGATGATGCTTGAGTTGGTTGCCTCTTCAGCTTTTCGAACCTGTGGACTAATGTAGGGTATTTTGGGTCCTTTTGGAGATATTAGCTTGTATCTCAGGGTAACTGCATGTTTCCGTTATTTATTTCTCGTATTTAAGGCCTTCGAGCCAGTTGTGTGTAAGTTAAGTATTTGCCCAAAAGTAAGGGATGTGAACTATTATCTGGTAATCCTCCCTGTAGAGCTCGCGTGATGGTATGCAGAGTTGTTTACCACGTCTCTTTGTGCACAGTGCTTGTATGGTTGAAGTGTGCGAAGAGACGGTAGTGAGTTGATACGAATCTTCTGTGCGAGGTTCGTGATTGCGAGTCGAGTGACCCGCCAGCTGTGATGTGACTGCCGGCAGGGCAGGGTGTGGACGTCAGTGTCGGGCCTTCGGGTGACCCACCAATTCTTGCTACGGCCGATTGGGTTAGGGTGTGGACACAGACGTCGGGCTCACCTCGTGATTGCGAATCGAGTGACCCGCCAGCTGTGATGCGACTGCCGGCTGGGCAGGGTGTGGACGTCAGTGTCGGGCCTTCGAGTGACCCACCAATCTGTGCTACGGCCGATTGGGTTAGAGTGTGGACACAAACGTCGAGCTCATCTCGCAGGAAGTCGAGTATTAACCCGGTACAGGGTTTCGGAACTATATCTGGCTCATTGAATGATGTTCGTTTCTGGCCGGCTGTTCCAGCAGTTTGTATGCAGTGCTGGTCGGTGTCGAACCCTTGACGGCGTATGCACGCGAGGTAACGTGTATCCACCTTAAGCGGTTGCTCGGTCTTTGACGGTGTGTCGTTCGTGAGTCAGGTACTGTTCCGAGTCCCGACAGCAGAGCACTTGGAGTCAGTCATGTAAACAGAGGAGCCTGACCAGACACCAGCGGTTGATGTACAGCGGAGCTCGACACTCTTTCAGGGCTCTAATGAACCATCCAGGGCTCTAATGAACCATCCACTTCTTATCTTCTTTCTGCTCTCTGCTCCCATGACTACGAGGCTAACTACAACTTATATTGATTGGAAGAGTACAAAGCAGAGATGCTATAAAGGCTTGCTAGCTGGTTGAGTTTGTGTGGATTTGGTTAGCATGTGAAGAGATGGTGGGCTTTTATAGAGACACAAGGATGAGTTCACTCCTCGCATGCAAATATGCAACAAGCTGAATAAGTTGAGTGCAATTTAGGAGACAAGCCTGCATTATTTATCTTATTCTCTCTCCTCGAGTGTGATCATTTTGTGAGCTGGGAATGCAATAGGTTCTGAAACTTACAAGTTGTGCCATGCATCTGACCATGCAAGCACTGATGATCTGACAAAGGCAGCTTTTAGTTCTGGCAATTTGGATTGAACTAGAGGTAGACTTGTTTAAGCTCCTGCCTTTCAGAAAAAGCCTTATAATAACATGCAAGTTGCAGTGTGCAGAATTATTTGATAATTCCAGTAGAGGTGCTACACAAGAGTTCATTTGTACCGGACAGGCCTGTTCTTGGATAGCTAAATATAAGTGTGTTATGCTTGCTTCGCCTCACTGAGCTACTTTTGAGATCTCTCTAGGGAAGTCACTTGCCTTTATAGTCTGTCTGAAAGTTTGGTAGGATCTTGTGAATCTTTGGTTAGTCTTGAGCAGCTTTAATGATTTTGATGTTACTTCTTGTCGACTATTTTTTTAAAGAGAGGAGAATTTCAGTGTTTAACTCTATTGTTTTATCTTCTTGTACACTTGCATTTGGTGCAAATTACAGATATTTCTCATGTAGGATATGTAAACGAGTTAAAGATTGTTCTACTCTTTAAAAAATGAGGGATCTGATCACCTGTCCTTAAAACCTGCAGAGGAAATATATCGTTCCCTGACTTATTATCATTTGAGGAATTTTAGTTAAGTATCTGCACTTTAGAATAAACGAATTTATCCAGAATTCTTAACTGTAACATGCTTTCTTCATTTACATCTGTGTTGGTCTTGTTCCACCTTAATCAGTTAGTGTTATAGCGATGTCCAACCTTCCTATTAATCCTTCTACTTTGGATGTTGAGTTGAATTCTCGTTCTTCTCTGATTCTCATGCATGCATCCATGCAAATATGTACCATGCATCATAGCTTTTAACAGATTGGCAAGTTGGTTTACCGAGACGTTATGCGGGTCCAGCGGGCAAGAATAAAGCTATATGCAAAAGGGTCCGATGAACTTAGTGAACTTTTTGAGGCGGTAGTAATACGACTTGCCTGGTCTTGTCTTTGGGCTGTTTCTGTAGTGCGCGAGACCATCATTTAAAACCTCCACTATGCGCTTTATTGTCACATTCGTACTTAGCAAGGGCACTGCATCTGCATCCTTGATAGATACACCATCCGTCCAAGAATGTAAGGCGTATTTTAATTGATTAAGACAAGGCTTTGATTAATAATTACTCTATTCATATACAATTTATGTGATATAAAATTGATATCATTAAATTCTTCTTTTAAAGTATTTTCTTATGATTATAATTTTGTATCACATAAACTGTATATTAATAAGGTAATTATTGGTCAAAGACTTGTCTTAACGAATCAAAATATGTCTTATATTTTTGAACAGAGGGAGTATAAAGGAGAGCAAACGTTCATATCATCTGCTAATTGCTACATTGAAGGTACCACTGTAGCATTAGTGCGATCTCCATATTATGCGAGTCTGTCCGTCTCAAGATTAGTTCCAGCTGCTGGGACTTATGCATACACTGGTACTTATGTTCTCGAATCATTGCATCTACTGACATATCAGACTAGTGGATTACATTCGATTATGTTATGCTGTCAATGTGTAACTCTTCTAAATATTTCTCCGTGCTTTCTTATCCGCCTTGAATAGAAGAGATATTGCTTTGGTTGATGTTTACGCAGAGATATTTAAATACCTGCATACTTCGTTGGTATGTATTTGGCTGCATCTGTATGTGATGCTTTGGAATGCGGTAAATTCTTTCAAAAGTAACAAATTACCCAAGAAATATATGCTGTATCACTTCGAAAGCATTTACGCACTCATCAAATTGTGAAAAGGCACAATCATGTTATCGCAAAAGAATGTTTACCCAAAATTTATGTTAAATTGAGAATCTTTATCTGGACAGAACCAGAAAATCACCTTGAGGTATATATTTATCAAATAACCAGCTTATTTAGGCAATAAAAGCAT
Organism: Stipa capillata; assembly: GCA_019208055.1. Lineage (NCBI taxonomy): Eukaryota > Viridiplantae > Streptophyta > Magnoliopsida > Poales > Poaceae > Stipa > Stipa capillata. Next base: position 277,326 of record JAGXJF010001075.1, read on the forward strand.
CGCCTCAACAAAGTGGTTGATGGTAATGTTCCATTGTGGACTTTGTTGAAAGCAACTACTGAAATTAATTTCAAGGGAAAGCCAAACTGTAGATTATCTAATGCATATGGAAACTCTACACTTATTTGGAAAGGGAGAGCTAGCCGGGCTGAAAGACAGATTGATGAGTGCACTAAGCAGAGTGGGTTATGCTCATTTTTGGCTCAATATTATCTGTCTATTTTCCTCTTCAATTTCTTTTGCTGAAAGTGACGATCTTTGAACAATCTTGCTTGTTGCTCACATGTTCATGGTCATGTTGTTTTGCTATCTACAGCACTAAGGTGATTTCTTTTTGAACTGTAAGTCTGTAAGTTCATCATCCTTAAGAGGGACAAAATGAAGAAATAGTCACTACCTCAGTTCCCAGCTTGATGCATGATTTTTACTTCTAGGATTGTCATTAGCTAGGTAATTGTTCCCTAAGATGGCCTATGTTCATTGTATTTTGCAGATTTGTTCTGATTTGTTCATGGTTCCCATAACTACACATAAGCATCAATACATTTGGACTATAGATTGCATTTTGTTGAGGTCATGGATGCTGCTTATTATGCTAGGATTGCTTTGTAGGGTTTGTTGAAGCGTTGGAGAATTAAAATTACTCATTTCTATGGCAAGTTGTTGTTTACTCTTGCCTCAAAAAAATAGTTACATTTCACTTAATTTAAGAATTTTTTGCAGATTCTAAACCCGAAAATATTAAAATATAAAAGTTATGCAGCAAATTATGGAGGAACCTAATCTGTTTATTTTACTTAAGCACTTTAATTCTGTTCTTATATTGAGAAAATTGCAGACAACAAAAGGGGTCCCTTTTCCTTGATTAAAGAAGACGGCCGAGATCATACAAAGATTATCCTTCAGGTCGGAAGTTTCTTCGTGTTATCCCCATCTTCAATCCTCTGTTGTGTTCTAATGTCATGGCCTCAGTAGCATAATAGGTTCAATGTATCTGGAGATTTTCTTCTGATTTGATTCCCTAGTACATGATTAATGTTCAGTCCTGCAATAACTATTGCTTCCCGTTGCAACATTTTGGACTCCGCGATGTCTCGTAGTGAATTCACTGATGATGTTTTGCCTAGCTACAGGTGTTAAGTGTATGTATATAGGATGGGTGCATAGGGGAAAGTCAAGGGCGCACACGGGGGTATGTGCACCCTTTATTTCAAAATTTTTAAAGAGAAAAGCAAATATACATGTACATGTGGGTACATGAGTTAAGAATTTAGTTCAATTCTCATATTTGTGCATCTTAAAAAATTCTCCAAAAATTCATAGATGTTCATCATATTATATTGTACAAACCCACAAAATTTCATGCAAAAATATAATCAAGAGTGCCCTACACAAAAAAGACAAAAAATTTAACTTATTTTTAAAACAACGTAGCAACAATTTTTTTATCTTTTTTGTGTAGGGCACTCTTGATTATATTTTTGCATGAAATTTTGTGAGTTTGTACATTATAACATGATGAACATCTATGAATTTTTGGAAAAATTTTTGAGATGCATAAATATGAGAATTGACCTAAATTCTTAACTCATGTACCCACATGTACATGTACAAAATCCACTCTCATTTTTAAAAGCACACATTTAAGTCTCAAAAAAATCTGAAAAAAATTCATACATGTATATTATGGAGTGAGGTATGCACGGTTAAATTTTCATTAAATAATATACCCATTTGTGACCTGTGCAAAAAAAAACAAGAAAACACATTGGGGGTTGTGAACAGTAGACATATGTGAACAGTGCACATATTTGTTTTTTTTACCCAGGTCACAAATGGGTATATTATTTTACGAAAATTTACCTGTGTATACTTCATTCCATCATAAACCAGTATGAATTTTTCCAGATTTTTTTGAAACTTATACGTAATTTAAAAAATTGAGAAAACCCTAATGGGTGCATGTGCCGCCGTGCGCTGAAAATCCGCACTCGGGTGCATAGTCTAAGATTAGCCCATGTAGCCTATAGCTCTCTTGTATATATACTCTCTTGCCAATGGAATAAGATGCACAATCGCCATTTCCTCTCTCGTTCTAACAACGGGGACATGTGCATGATATTTTTGATGGTAAAAGAAGAGAATTACTTCGATCTAAGGCAAGTTACTGTCAACTTAGTATCAGTGCCACTATAAATTCCAACCTTGGAACTTTTTGGATGAACTGAATTTTAGGCAGTGAAGTTTTGGGGATCATCGAAGTTTTAGATACTGTCAGTATAAGAGGAAACAAGGACAATCCATGGTCCTAGCATTAGGGACCCTGTCATCTGACTAGAAAGCAAGTTTTGTATTGGAAAGAGCAACCCGGGAACTGAAAATCCATATGCTAATCCTGTAGTTGGGAAATTGAACAATTATGGTAATAAAAGACAATTTCCACGTTCCAGGACACTGCAAAAGAAATCTGCTTTTATGTTCATTTAAATTTATTCAGTTCTTAAGTTGCATCAACAGAACAACCTATCCTTTGAGTCAAATGAAAGTAAAAAAAGAGAACTTCCTTCCTTGTCTTCAATCAAACAATCTTCCGAGTCCAAGGATTAAGATGTGTTTCCAGTTTCATTCTTATTCCTTGAGAAGTTCCTTATCACTATCCCAAGCTGCTGACTTAATCACTGTCACCAAGGTATGTGTCGGACATTGTTGTAATGACTAATGAAAGTACCACATTGGATATAACTCCATCCCATTGCATGGAAAGTGAAAACAGACAAGTCTCCTAGAAGTCCAAGCTTTTCCACCGGGCTAAGCCTTTTGTATAGCATTTCATGAATGCAATACTACCAGGTATTAACATCTGTCAAGGATGCTTTTGAGTAGTTATAACTCCATGCCAATGCATGGAAAGTGGAATCAGACAAGTCTCATTGAAGCCTGAAATTTTTACCCCTAGCTTCGTTGTTTGTGTAGGGCATTTCATAATTGCAGAATTACCTGGTCTTAACACCTGTTAGTGGTAAGCTTAATCACTTCTAGTCTATGCATCAAGGTGAACTTCCTGGAAGTTTCCCACTAAGCATTGCTAGGATACTTTTTGGAATCCCTTTCTTGGAGTCATTAAACAACCTTTATCTGCTTTTGTTGCATGGATGGATGGATGGATGACCACTCGATCTTGTCTGGTTTTACCACCGTAATTCCCTGAGATGGTCATGTCCATGCATAGTTTAAGTTTTTGCTAGCTCCTAAGCTCCAAGCAAATAGAATAATGAGTAGGATAATTTTAGGGTCAGAACTGTGCCTCCTAGTGCATAAACAAACTGCTTGCATGTGGGGGGTATGATGTTCTTTTGATATGGCATATCATGCCTTGTGTGCCTCTATATAAAGGCTCCCACTTACCTTCCCTCTCATAGCACACTAGCCATCGCACTCTACAAGCTGTCTAGCTGTATTCTTTCTCTCCTTGCCTTGCATCAAGCTTTTTTATCAGACCATGAAGATCGGAGGCCAAGGAAGGCAGAGGCTCAACAGAGCTTTCAGGGAGAAGAGAGCTAGATTCTACATCTTCCGCCGCTGCGTCGTCATGTTGCTCCGCTGGAGCGATTGACCGATCTACATTATGATCTTGTTTTAACTTCCATTCTGGATGTTTTATCTGGCACTGCCATTTTTGCAGGGTTTAGATTTTAGGTTTAGTTGCTTTGTATAGGCTGGCCATGTACTTCTTGTAGACTTCATTTTGGGAGGGGTCTTTTTTTTTCTCGCCTGTTGTTCCAGGCAAGGGTGAGAGATCCAACTCCATAATCTGAAACTGTCATCCTCTTGTACAATTGGAGAATGATTGATGTGAAGACCACTTCTTAACTGTGCTTCAACTTGATCTGTTACTGTTGATGATAATGATTAATTAGCAAGTTCCTGAAAATTGCTGATTGACATGATGGTACATTTGTTAATGAATCTATACTTTTTTAACGGTTTGAAGTGATCCTTATCTGATGCTGTGTACTTCTGATGGAAAGTTGGAATCAGTGTGTGGTCACACTTTTTCCTGGTACCAAACCCCCTGGCTCAGAGGCTAATCTTTTGGGAGGTGACTGACCTGTTCTCTTGATATGTGTCTATCTATGCTCCTCGTGCGACCACTAAGGCTCCATTTTTGGACCGCGAGATTTTCTCCTAATTCCTTCAGGAATTGAACCGTTTCTCGTGAAATTCTTGCTTACCAAACAGGCCTAAAATTTGGCGCACATAACGAGTACTTGTATGTTGTACATAGAGAAGAGAACACAGATCGATACTGCGCATACAGTGTTTCATGATGCAGTTTTCTAAGAAAGAAAACTAGTTGGTAGATTATGCTAGAAAAGGTCAGAAATCCACTTGGTACATTACAGTCTTTCTGAGTGGAAGCTTAATCAGAGCTTACATCAATGCCTGATATCTTGATCGCAGTACTGGACCATGACATTATGTCAATGGCTGAAATCTTGACTGAACCATTGCATTGCAATATCTGTACTACGTTAAGTTATGCATTCCTCAGTGGTTCAAGCATAGTGGGCACCAGTGTCTTCTTTCTTAACAATTATCATCACTGATGAGCATGGTTATTACAAAATGTTGATCATATTGATACCTAATAGCCTGAATTCTCTTGACTTGGGAAAAAAAAGCTCCCTGTCCTGGCCACAACTCAAAGGATGTCCTGCATGTGCCTTGGTACGTGCGTGCGCATGTGTGCGTGCACGCGCGCGCGTGTGCGTGTCTGCGTTCGTGTGTTTGTCTGCTTGCTGGCTTGTTTGCTTCTGCTCGGTCATATCTGCATTGATGTGATTCTGCATCCTGTGTTGTTTTCTTCTATCAAGCTTCCTTAAGAAATGCAGGAGGAGCTCTTCCCAGAAGACAAGGCCCCTGTGTTCCTGGTGAGTAATGTTTCTCTATGCATCTTTGACTGCAGCTGGCTAATTAGCAATTTTGTCCTTTCTGTGGATGATTATATGATATGGCTTGATGGCTACTCAGGGTTTAAATAGAGCTGTGCTGCCTGCAAGCAGTGGTAGATCAGGACAACTAAGGACTGCTAATAGGTTCTCGTAGACTCCATTCTTTCTGTTTAAGACATAATGATCAGTAAAGATTCCATTAAGCAAGCTGTTTGCTTAGGAACTTCACTAATAATTGCTTTGGGAAATATTTTTGACAATTAGTGCCTTAGTGGACTTCCTGTTCAGTCTTTGACATAGTGCAGCCTAGTCCTTATTGCTGGCTGTATAAAAGTTGTGTAACTTTTCTTTTATTTGCCTCCCTTTTGTGGTAACGTCTACGCCCCCACAGTTGTTTCAGGAAAATATTGGTAGAGCTAACTTGTGAAAAGAGTTGGTGTATGAGCGTAGATTAAAGTTTCTAAGTAGCTACAGTTTTGTTTTGTCTACAACTGAAGAATACATAATTATCATAGCCCAGATAAGACATATGTATAATCGTTTGATGCAAAAAGCTAATTCCTCCATTTACATTTACTTTTCACTATTGTTATTTCACGTTTCCAGAAGCCATATTTCCCATTTTGCCCTCATGCATTCCCCCTTCCCCGTCCCCCACAATTTCACGTTTCCAGAAGCTACATGTTTGGTAGATCATGGTATACTGGGAAGTGTCAAGGTGACCATGGGAACACATGCACACATTATTTTAAAATTTTAAAAATCACACATTTATGTTTTAAAAAAATCTGAAAAAATTCATACATGTATATCATGGAGTGAGGTATGCACGATTAAATTTTTGTAAAATAATATATCAATTTGTGACCTGTGTAAAAAGAAAAACACATTGGGGGTCATGAATAGTACACATATTTATTTTTTTACACAGGTCACAAATGGGCATATTATTTTACGAAAATTTATCTATGTATACTTCATTCCATCATAAACCGCTATGAATTTTTTCAGATTTTTTTGAAACATATATATGATTTTAAAAAATGGGGAAAAGTCAAATGGGTGCAAATGCCCCCAGGTGCATAAAATCCCCACTCATGGTATATTGGATTAGTTACCAAGGGCAACTTGTTTATTGCATAAAAACAAATGGTTGCCTAATTATGCAATGTCTTGGTCTAAAGTGTCTATTATTCAAAAACGGAGGGGGTATAAGATTTCAAGCTCGCTCAACAAGAATTTGATCAACTTCCTTTCCTTATAATGAATCATTACTAGGTAAACCACTAGCTACGATACATAACATGTACAAGAAGGTAGACCAGCCATATCCCACTGCCAGGAGATGGCAGAAGGGAAAAAAGGTGGTTAAAAAGAGAAAAGAATAATAACTCTTAACGAAAATAATGATAGAATGTCTAAGTCTACCAAGCTTGCTTCGATGCAACCTGGCTTAAGCATGAGAGTTCCTTCCTGGTTCCTACTCCTAACTGATAGTTGCCTAGCTAAATGTAACCTCTCCATGGATTCTTGAGGGATTCAATGGAGGAAAATGCAGCTTGGAGTTCAGTCATGCCAGCAAAGGAGCATGACGATGCACCGGCGGATGATGTAGAACCTGGATCTATGCTCTTTCAGAGCTCTGGTCATCCTCCCCCTTTGCTTGCCTTGGCTCACTGTCCTCATGCCCACAATTTAGCTTGATGAACTGAAGAAATGCGATGAACGTATGATTGTTTGCTCTCTGGTGATTATGGTTGGAGCTTTGCTGTGGTGCAGAACTTGGAAGGAGGCTGAGGTTTTTATAGGAGGAGGCAAGCATGCAGTGCCCCTCCTCCCATGCAATGCTAACACTTTTTAATCTCCTTTTATTTAACCTTAGGGGACAGATCTCTGAATCTGAATGTGGGTTATTGTTCCTGTCGCCGACAAAAAGCTTGATCTTATTGACGGATATGATCATTTCAGATAACAGACAGCTCATCCTGCTGCATGCGTGTAGAAATCTGCAGATTCAGTGGTTCAGCATGGTTCTGATGATGGTTCTTGGTATCTGGCAGTACTGCTTGCGGCTGGTATCTTAGTTTATTCCCTTCTCCTCTCGTTTTGCTTGTCCATGGTAGTACTTGGATATCTCACACCACTGTAATTTGTCTGTTTGATCTCCTTGGGAGAATACTTGTGATCTTCTTGCGTTGCCCAGATCTTCTTGGACTTGCTTAATTAACACTATGTGGTAGTAGTACTGCAGTATATACTCTTGTCGGTAGATTGTGCCGGTAAAGAGTTGGAAAAAGTTCATCGAGATCCAATATTCAAGTATCTTAGAGATTTCCTCATGTCGTCTCGATCCGTTCGGAAGCTGCTAGGAAAGATGGAACGAGTACGCGGATCATCCGTGCCGCCGGCATATCTTTTGACTAAAAAGTACTTATGAGTGTACTTATTCCGGATGATTAGAAAATAGCCTTTTATGTGTGCTTTGGTTGGGATGCTTGTCTTGTGGACATTATAGCCGTTTGATCATGTGTTCTTTACTGAATTTCCATATCTTTTGCCTAATTCCCAGTCAAAACACAGGGCACTTTCTTGTGCAGGAGTTGTCTGCTGCCCCTGCCTGCCACTTTGTAGAGTTCTCCCTGTGTTTATTGCTGAGCCTCTTAGTTAATTTCCTACCATGATAATGTTTTCTGCAACATGTGTTATGTGTTATGACTTATTGTTGCTAAATTGGAAGTTTTGAATTTTTTCTCAGTATATGGTTGAACCAATTTGTCTGGATTTAGTATTGACCTTGATTCAATGGGTTATGAACTTATGATTGATAATAATCGGCACATGCAACATTGGTTGACCTTGTGTTGAAGCTTTTGTATGAATGCCAGTCAAGCATGTGACATATGATGTCTCGATGCTGGTCATGCAGCACACAAGCACTGTCTCATGTTAACCAGCATTTTTCGTCATTGTCTGTGAGTTGAATCTTACTATCATGAGCATCTTTAGTTTCTTTTCCTCACAACCCTTGTCCGATCATTTGGTATTGAGATTAATATAATACTCAATTTAGCACATGGTGAGTAACTTAGTTTCTCTCATGATATTACACTGCATTTGGAGGAAAGAAAGAGAGAGCATATCATCAGTATTTGCAGGTATGAGAAATTATGACTCCATCACTTTACCTGTAGCACTTAAGGCCTATAATGGATTGGGTCTTCTTTTTTGTTCTCCGTGACGGTTTACAACAAAGAATTACGCCTGAATGCTAGAGGTCTGCAAAGTGTGTTCCTGGTCACGGTTACCATTGGTCATGGCCTGGTAGTTCAGTGCTTGATTAGTTGCCTAATGCCTAGTGCCCTATTGTTTAGTTTAATGACTGTTGGATTAGTTTGCCGTAGGATTAGTTTGCCGTATTTGTAGTGGCCTATTCAAGACTAGTTGCATGGCTAGTGTAGGAGCCTTGATTGTGTCGCTTCAACAAGTTCAAAGGTTAGCGATTTAGGTTCTGTCTTATTGGATGAAGTTACTTTAGCCGCTCCTATGATCGGCTCGTTAGTGCCGCCTTGTGTCAACCCAAGCCCTGTTTGTTTGTCATGGAACGAGGTTTAGAAGAATACGTAGAGTCAAGTTTCCACCAATATTGGTGAATTCACGTTTACCATTTCCTGTGACCAGATTGACAAATGTGTACAAAGAATTCGTTTATTTTTGTGTTAATATATATGCTTGTTAAATTGTCTGAATACTTTGAATTGTAACTGATTTCTCCTCTTCAACCTGTCCTTTCATCCCCATAAAGGATAATATATATACTCTATGCCTGCCTAGTCCAGTGTGAGAAAATTCTAGAGCTCTTTTACGGTACCCTAGAATGAAAATTCTAGAGCTCTTTTACGGTACCCTAGAATGAATATAAGTCATCCAATCTAATAGCTAATATTATCTGGTACTCCAACACTAGAACAAGGAGTACCACCTTTAAAAAACTAGAGAGTACCTTAATACTAGGGGTAAAATCAGAATTAAAAAAATAATTGACCTATTTTTCACATTGTCTTTTTAGAATATATTTTTCATACCTTTTAGGCTCTAAACTTAATCCCTAATTTGCATTTTGCCATGGCAGCGCACAAGGGGCAGCCAACTCCATCTTCCTCCTTCTCCAATTCTAAGTACAAAGTTTTTAGGCTCTAAACTTAATCCCTAATTTGTATTTTGCCATGGCGGCGCACAAGGGGCAGCCAACTCCATCTTCCTCCTTCTCCAATTCTAAGTAAAAAGTGATAAAAATCACAGCCAACTCCATCTTCCTCCTTCTCCAATTCTAAGTAAAAAGTGACGCAGTGTGGGGGTTTGAACCCACAACCTTAAGTTAACAGCCTTGCCAACTTACCAACTAAGCTAGACAAACTTCCTATTTATTATAACAGGCACAATTTATAAGTAGCTAAATCGAGAGTGCATCAAAAAATAATAAAAAAGCTGCGCACTGTTTGGGGCGGCGGCGTGCACTGGCGAGGGAAGGAGGGGGCGGCGCGCTGCTCGGGCCGGCGCCGTGCGCCAGCGAGGAGAGGCGGCGGCATGGGCTCGCGAGGAAAGGCGGCGGCGGCGCAGGAGGGAGGAGAGGCAGCGGTGTGGGGGGAGAGGAGCGGCGGTAGCGTGCGCTCGCGTGGAGAGGCGGCGGCGCGGGGGGAGGGGAGCGGCGGCGGCCCGGGGGGAGGAGAGGTGGCGGTGCGGGGGGAGAGAAGCGGCAGCGGCGTGCGCTTGCGCGGAGAGGCGGCGGCGCGGAGGAGGGGGGGCGGGGAGAGGCGGCGGTGCGAGGTGGGGGAGGAGAGGCGGCAGCGCAGGGGGAGAGGAGCGGCGGCGGCGTGCGCTCGCGTGGAGAGGCGGCGGCGCGGGGGGAGAGGAGTGGTGCCGGCGCGGGGAGAGAAGAGCAGCGGCACTGGTTGCCCGGGCAGCCGCGTGCGCCGGTGAGGAGAGGCGGCAACGCTGGTTGCTCGGGCGTGCACCGGCGAGGAGAGGCGGCGGCGCAGCACCGCGGACACGCTGGAGCAGGATCGGGAGGAGAGACGCGCTGGAATAGGGATCGGGAGGAGAAAGCTAAATAGCAAGGTAAAAAGTCTTCTTTACCCTTACAAATAGACGGTTAGATTAGATTAGTACTTCTATCTCAGTTTATGGAGTACCAGGGTACTGGAAAAAAACTCAAATTCTAACATATCCTGAGAGAGAGAGAACTAACAAGTATGGAGCTGATTAGTGTTGTTGTATTCAGTATGAGAAATGCACATGACAAAACTGCAGGTAAGGAGAAAAGGGATCTCCTATCCAGTCCCTTCACTGGCTTTCAAATTTTCTAACATGCTACAGTGTGCCGGTGCCCTTATAGCAGTTTTAAGGGATAAGCTGCAGCCTTGAGCAGCCTAAACTACAGTTTTTCTGGTAAGCTTGACTGCTTGGGGACCATGAACAGCCTTTCTTGGAGCCATTAAACAACCAAATCATGGTTGTCTTTCTTGCTTGCAGGGTATGTATGGCCACTTGATCCTGTCTGCGGCGCGGCGCACGGTCCTCAATCATGCGGCAACCCCTGGGCACTGTGCGTTAAGGGTCCATCCATCCATGATCATAAGCAAATAGAATAGCAGGAACATGCATTTGGACTCAGAAGTGTGCCCTCTAAGGCTCAAAAGTATTAGCTGCATGTGGGCTGGTGGGGTGGGGGGTAATGGGTGTGGTGGTGTTCTTAAGATACTGCAGCACATATACTTGCCCCTCTATATAAACAAGATTGCACCACTGCATCCCCCCATACGAGCATCATCTGAAGAGCGCCCTGAACTGAACCTGAATCTGAACCTTTTGCATTGCTCTCAGTTTGGTGGCAGCCATGGAGCAGGGGAAGAAGCAGAGAGGGAAGCTGCAGAGGGTCCTGAGGGAGCAGAAGGCCAGGCTCTACATCATCCGCCGCTGCATCGTCATGCTTCTCTGCTGGAGTGACTGATCTGAGCTCATCAAAGGCACAATCATAATGTGCCGTCTCTCCATTCTCTCCTGCTGTTTCCATGTTTTTTCACATTGAACTTTTTTTTCCTATGAAGGTTCTTTGTTGTCTTGCCTCTTGTCAAAGGAGGTCTTGTAAATCTGGGAGAGTGTTAATACAGACTAAAAACATCCAGTTTTTTCCTCTCAAATTTGATCTGTCTGGCTGCTACTGAGCTTTACAAGGCCTTCAGTTGAGAGTATCATACTTGCAGAATTAGTGTGTTCATGTGGGAGCAATTTATTTTGCATATTCTGACTTCTGAGTAGTATTTTCTTGATATAGTAAGCAAGCACGGTGGTCTGCCTTGGTTTAATAAAAGAAACATATCCTCTCTCGGAAGGGAGTGCATGTACAAGGCGGCAAGAGGGGGCAAAACTAGCTTGTAACCAGGGTTAACTGGACAAAACCAACCCGACCCAAATTTCATATTGTCGGTACCAGTGACGGTATAGAACAGCGTACGCAAATTTGTACTGTTAAGAGAAGTGGTAGAGGTACCAAGTATTAAATGCCAAGTTATGAGGAGTATTTATAAAATTCCTGTGTAAAGGATATAGAAGTATATCCAAGTGCAAACCCTCCAGATTCAGTGCGAACTTACGCGTTACATTGTGAGCCCTTGGATCAATGAAACGAGAGTAAATTTCTACACATATAATAGCAAAACTATCACGAAGCTATACGATGAACTTTTCATTGCACCAAACTACATTTTGAATGATAGATTTTGTCAAAAAAACCCTATATGACCGTCACAAGTAATTGGGCCCCACACATCACTGACTTTTGAGTGCAGCACTTGGTTGAAATTTGCATAGGTCCACAACACATCCTCCTTGTTAGGAGCACATGTGTTTTCCACGTGGCAAGACCTAGCCATGCTCGCATCCACCTTCATTGTGGTCAAGTCGGACCATATAACCTTGTGCGTCAAACGCACGTGAGCGGAGAGGCGCGTGATGCAGTCTACTACGTGGGAGCTTTTGTTAGATGGTGCAAAGCCTTGCATCCCCTCGCACTCCATTAGCCATTCTACTCCCTTTAACCGCGTGTCCCGATAATGGCGCAAAGGGGTAGGGGCAAGGCGATAGGAAGAGGGAAAGTGCATCTTGGCTCTTTAAGTGAGTTTTGATGATTAATGAAAAAATAATTGAGAGTCTAATGTGTGCATTAAGTGTGATCAGGTGCTAAGTTCCAAAAGCAGTAATAAAATCAGCGTTGACGATCCCTAAAAAATTCTAGAGAAAGACGGCTCTTATAATGATTGAATCTAGGGAAAGCCATACTATTAAAGTTTGCTAATGCTCATCCAGAAATCAATCTCTAAATCCAAAGAAACTCTTGAAAACTCTGCATACACACTTTTTTTTGGTAATGTCAGAAATTCCAACTTTTGTGTCAAAATATCTAAGTTTCATCTTTATGTGAAGAGTCAGAGAATTCGGAGCCTCTGAGTTGCTCTTCTATTTGTTTTTTTGGACGTTCGGGACATCTGAAATTTCCCAGAGCCTCCAAGTTCCGTTTCTAGAAACACCTAAGTCCTTCTGCTTTGAAAGTCGGAGCTGCCTACAAGTTTCTGGAGCCTCCGAGTTTCTATTATGTACTTACCCTTGAAATCTTGGAACATCCGAGTCAGAAAGTTAAAACCTCCAAGTTTGTGTTCTCATCACATCCTTTGAAATCCTCCAAGTTTGTGTTCTCATCACATCCTTTGAAATCTCGAGTGCAAAGTCGGAACCTCTGAGAATCAGTTATGTTGACGTCTCTCTGAGGCTCTTCAATATCTCGGAGAGTCCGGGTTCTAGGTCAGAACCTCTGACTTTTGCTTTTGTCTACTACGCTCTAAAAGCCAGAACCTCCAAGTTTGTGCCGGAAAGAGACCCGTTTCTGAACAATCAAAATAGCTATTGCTTTCAAATGTTGGAACCCTGAGTTCCATCTTGGAAGTTCTGAAAATGTCCGCTTTTTTGCATAACAACTAGTTTTTGAAGGGCCAATATAAACCCTAAGCATCTTTGGATGAGTAAGTCTTTGCCATTCCTATTCTCTACTCTAGTGGATGCCATCTCACACTTTCTCAAGCCCAAGCTTCCATCCTTGCAAAGAAATCTTTAAGAGAGAGAGAGAGAGAGAGAGAGAGAGATTGATCTAAGTTGAGCACCAAGAAAGAGTTCATCTTCAAGCCGAAGCGATTACAACCTGTTACTCTTGGAGATTGACGTCACCTAGATGGCTAGGAGCCACTTGAGAGCTTCAAGAATATTCTGAAGTACCTCAAGAGTTTGTGAAGATCTGAAGCTTGCCTATCGCAAGGTAAAGAAGCTACTAGATAAGAGGGAGACTTCGCATCAGCAAGCATCTTGAGGAAAGAGTATGACTTTGTGCCGGCTTCGATCATTGGATTAATCTTCCTCAACAGAGACATAGAATCTCGCCAAAGATCCAAAATTTGACAACAAAACCCCATGTTTTCTGTGTTTGCATCTCATTCCCTATACTTGTTGCTCGTTCTTTAGGTTGCTAAATTTACTTGTTGCAATCTTGTCTTACCACTAGCATATTAGGTCATCTTTTACATAACTAGGATTAAGTTTTGAAACTTGTATATTCAACTTGATCCTTCAAAGAGGACATGGTTGCATGTTGGAGGATTTGCCCCTTTGAAACTTGACATCATGTGAGATGCACACAATATCTTTTGGCTCCACTAGCTGGTGTAGTTGCTAGTTCTAGTTGGACTAGTGTATATACGGGTGCCATATTGGCTACATGGTAACCTTCTGGTGGCACCATGTTGTTCTCTACCGAGCCACTGACAATGACAAGAGGGTGTCATATTGCTTAAACGGTCAAGTGTTTTTTCTATAAAATCTAGTATATAGTTTTGTGAAATGAAAAGGTCAATGTGTGGCTTTACGATAGTTTTGCCATTATATATTCCCATACCAATTGAAGATCTAAGGATGCATCTTAGTTGACAGAATCTATCTAGGATTGCAGGAAATCCTTGAGTGATCTAGACGGGTTCGTTGTTTCGTAAAACTATATGGAGTCCAGGAGCACCTTGCTAGTGAAATTACCATCAATCACATGAATCTCTTTTTTGGTACAAAATGGTGCTATCTTAAATTATTGAGTTGACGTGATCTGTGCTGTTATATTTTATCATATATTTTAACTTTTATGGTTCAGTTCTAATATTTTCGAATTGTAAAATCAAACATTTGAATTCTGAATTCTAACTATGAATATTAGAATATTAAATTTTTGAACTTCGAGAATTTAATCTTGTGGAAATCCAAACATCCAAAATTTGAGTCTTAAATATTTAAATATATAATTCTTATTATTTAAATTTTGAATTCAAAATTTCTAGCATAATATATTAAAATTTGAATTCCTAGAATTTGATTTTTCAACTTTGAATATATAAAATGTAAGCTTTCAAATTACAATTTAATTTTTTTAATATAAATGATATACTTGCATATTCATATTCTTAAATTGAGTAAATTTAAAATTATTTAATATAAGTGATATACTTGCATATTCACTTTACACCATGTTTTGCAAGAGTTTTCACTTTATACCTCGTCCGACCAAATAATATTGCACTTTGCGCTAGGTCCTGTAAAAAAACATGCATATGAAGTTCGAAAAAAATCTAAAAAATTCATGTGTCATAGGATGAAATATATACCTATAAAGTTTGGTTAAAAAATATGAATTTTTTGCACAGGCTGTAGATGGTCATATTTTTAAACCAAAATCTAAGTATATATTTCATCTCATAATACGTATGTATGAATTTTTTCAAACTTTAATATGCATGTTTTTTTACGAGACTGGTGCAAAGTGCAATTATTGGGTTGGGCTTGGTACAAAGTGAAAACTCTTACAAAACCTGATGCAAAATGACACAAGTGATGATCTACGTGGGGGTGCAAAGTGCAATTGACTATCTTAAATTTGGACTACTATGAAACTAGTTGGTAGTTCTCTCTGAACCAACCAAGCATTGCCGTCCAAAATTCCCGGTAATGTGTTTACTAGCATTCAGACTGAGGGAATATAAATGGAATGGCGATATGAGATTATGCATACCAAGCGCTCCCCAAAAGGTATGGTTCATTCTGGTGCTGGTATTATGGATACATATTTTTGAAATTCCCTTGGGTTTGAACTCCTATAAGCCAACCATTCCATGTCAAGCAGTACAGTGTAAGTTGCTTTAGGCTTACTACTTGTAATACCCTTTAGTTACAGGCTAGGAACCCTAGATGCACGAAAAGGCAATCTTGGCATTGCTGTTCTAAGAGCCACTAATGTTTTATTTCTGCTAGTGAAGCGTTCCTGAAGATCTGATTTACAAAGATGCTATTCTGGCTCATCGATGAATCCAAGGGGTTGCTTGATGAGTTGGTGACTACCTTATTTGCCACTGAAAGAAGTGCCTTGGGTACAGTTGACTTCTTTGTTGCAAATCACATAGCACAAAGTACTATTACCGTACTGTTTATCGGTTCGATAATGCGTAATTAGAATCTGACTTGGCACTCGTTAATCTTAAGTTACACAAGAAATATTTTCTCTTAAATGAGGTGGTTGAGAAGAAAACAATGAAAAGTAGATTTGCACAAATAAGAATAGAATTGTCATGCATTTTAAGTAACACATGCATTTTAAGTAACAACTGATGAACTTGAGTACTCCAACTCCTGCCATCTCTGAAGAACTTGTGAGAGTCCAGACTTAACTTCCAGACCCTCCCTGTGTATCTCTTCATCAGTCCAGGATCAAGCTGATGAACACAGGCGAATTGATATCACTGCACACATCACGAAATATTTTAGAAACATAAACAATTGAGTTATAGCAGCGATATGACTAAATAAAGTAACTAGGACTTTTGTCCCTTACCATTCAGAAAACACAGCGGAAAATAAAGCGTAGATGTCTTCATCTCAACCACAGGCAGTCGACGGAGGCCACGTGACCTAAACCTCAGCATTGACGTAGAAGATTCCTCATAGTCTTCATCGTCCTCGTCAATATCTGAACAAGCCCAACAAACAACATGCATGATGAGTACTTTACGTACTCAGCAAGCCACCTGGCGGCAGATGGTCCTATTAAACTACATGCAAGGCTTCAACGGAAGGCTGTATGGTTCATTTGCAGAAAAGCAGTTTTAGTTAAAATATTATGGTAGATTCAAAGGCATCATTTTGATAAAAACTAATTTTTATTATCAGGGGTGTTTTTCAATAGGTGTGGTCCACGACCAACATATTCGAGCAAGGACACCTGCCTTAGCTCGACCATAGGATTCATCAGCAAAGGGGTAGAGGGAAGTAGCAAGGGGGAGAGGGACAGGTCCTTTTCATCATGAATGAGTCATGTGTTGTCCATAACCGTGGACACGGCTAATCGATTAGTTTTAACTCTGCAGAGTGTGTACACTTTACCCACTTGACACAATCTCGTCCTGACGCCACTGGCCGTCGCCAGCATTGCAACAGGGAGATTGTGACGAGGTCTTTTAGCTAGATCCCCCTAAGGTGTGACATGCCCACCGGGTCTGGCTCGAAGTCGAGAGTACATCCCCGCACTCCGTTCCCCCCATCTGTGCCGAGGGTCCTCGTCGCTACGTCCACCCCTTCTGCGGTACGGCAACATCGGCACCAAAGGCTGACTAACCTACTTGACCAAGCCAGTGCCCATATAGCATGTGGTTGTACTGTTGTCACAATTTCTCCAACTTCAAGACTTCGGCCTTATGCGGTACGGACGACCAATGGTTCCTTTCAACCGGCCTTCTGCGGGTAGGACAACCATATGCTCCTTCATCACAATGATCCAGCTGCCGCCCGCACCATATTGGATGGTAAGTTTCACCCAGAGTAGAGTAGGAGGAATAGAGAGAGAGAGGAAAACATCGGGCACCCGGCCCTAGCTCAGCGAGCTCAACAAGTTTCAACAAGGATCATCGATCCGATATTCATTCCTCCGAGGAGGCAATTCAAAAGCAACCTAGGGATATAATTGAGCATGGCTAAGCATTTCTACTCTATTCAGAATAAATCCTATTAATCTACTCAGGGTATCAAGTAAACAGGCGACAACGGATAAGGGTAAAGTTGTGTCAATCGACACGCTAGCTACTGGATTAAAACAGCATGCATGTTTATAAACAATAAAATATAGTGACTTTGAAAATATAGGATCAAATATGATCAAGAAAAAGGGGCATGCCTTCGTTGACGAGTTGGTCTTCTTCTGCAGGAACTTGACCTTACCCAACTTCGCTACTTCCTATTCGTCGCAACAGCAATAAAGTGCAAGACAAATAAATATAAATCTAAATTAAATATCAAAATGGAAATACCAGAAGAATAGAGCTAGCAAGGTTGGATAGGTATCAAAGGGCAAAGGCGAAGGGATAGGATTGTCGAAAGACAACTAGGAAGGTGTGAGATTATATATCTCAACCAGATAGAGTACATGTACTCGAAAGATGGTCTTCTGGATCATATCATTCTGGAAAAAGGATAGATTTATGGATGGTAGAATTTGCATGTCAAAGGACTAAAGTTAATCCATATGCGGGATAGGGATAGATGTGCAACTGAGAATAGGATATGGTTGATGACAACAATAGCACAATCATATGATTAAACATGGAAACCCGACATACTAGCAAAACAAATATGACCAATCATACTTGTAAACAAGCGAGGTCCTGGCATGCTAGTTGGCAAGAGATGATAATATGCAACATGTCAATCTATATGAAACTACTATGCAACATACAACTGGACATCATGTAACAAACTAGATAGACTAGGCATGAAATAGAAATTAGGCAAGGCAAGCATAGGATAACATATGACTATGCAATTGTAATCTAATAACGATAATTGATAATGCAAACGGTGATTAAACCATATGATCAAATAACAACTAGCATCGATATGACATGCACCAACATACATGCAATCTATGACATAACATTAACTCTACTCATGCTATTGTGTGAATAAAATACAGCAATCAACCTACAAATACTACACATAACAATATTTTAGTAAATGATGATTATTAGCAACATATATGCATATATTATAATTGATACCTAAAGGCTAACCATGTATATGTGACTATACACTACATTATAAACATGCAACATAAGATAACAAGCTAAGCATACTAGTACATACATATTATATGCCCATCAACTAACATACGATATGATTAAATAATAAAAACTCAGTAAGAGGTTATTATTCCAACATATAGATTGTCAACAATATTAAGTCCAATTATATACATATCTCTATATGCAACTACATGATTATGCAACATAAAGACATATTGAACATGCAATTTAATCGTGTTTAAACAAACAATTAAATTATACACATCAATAAAATAATGTATTCAGCCATTGCATGACGGATTATTATCTAAAACATGGATTAGCCTATGTATATATGCATAAACATATACACATAGCTGCATATGTAAATCACATGAAATGCATCGAACAAATATGAGACATGTGTGCAATCTTAACCATATTATAAATAGAGGTTAATAACATGACCAATTGTATAACAATCCTTAAATAAACATGAGTTAACCTATAGGAATATATGCACATACCACTATTTAATATACATCATGCAACCATAACTACATATGATATGTCACATTAATATTAGTTTAGCAAAGATTATGCTTCTACTACTATAGGTTATATGCAATATTAGGTTCAACTGTATATTTTATAACACAATATATGTGAACATACATAAGATCATGCCATATGAATCTTATTAAACATGAACTACTTTAGTCATGATACAACCAAGTTTGAACTAATATGTTGAACCACTTCATGTCTAATGACTATTAAGATGGAACCATATTGTATGCATGCATATTACATTTAACTATCTAAACATGCAACATGTAGCTATATGAATATGGATACACCTATTAATGAATGAAGCATGGTTGATCCGTATGACGAACACTCTTAAGCATGAACATTATATAACAGGAAACTATCATACATATAACAATATGAAACCATACATATAACAATATGAAACTATATAACCTTATATAACTATATGAAACTAACATTATATGACTATATAACAATCATACATATAACAATAGGAAACTATATGCTACATAACATACTATTCAATTGGATGATGAAAACAATCATCAAAATTATTGGACATGAACATATGAATATGCGGGTACTTTCAAACAAGAATTAATGACAGGAAACAATGCGATGATGCATCACAAGATGATTGGAGATTAACAAGATGGGTGGTGGCGACATTCGCAACACAAAATGATTGGAACAGATTAAAGATTGGTTCTGGACAGACCAGACGGTTTTGGTTGCTGCGCGATGCTCGCTCAATGAAATCACGATCCGCCAATTGGGTTAGAAACTAGACATATAGAGGCACAATCCTACCAAAGGGTTTTGGAGAATTCTTACCGAGTCAACGGGAAAAGATCAGACAAGTTAGATGTTCTGCAGATTGAATCTGAACATCTGCGAACAGCACGTCGGAGACAGATCAATTCCCGCCAAACGGCTACATGGATCAAGGAGTAAATTTACAGAGGTGTTTATAGATATCTAAGACACAATTTCACCAAAGGAATTCTTCAAAGACTCACTGGATCAATGGGGATAGAGGAGATAATGCCGCTGTACCGTTCGCGCAGTCGAATCTGCACATGAACAGCAGCACGAAGAAACTTTATTTTCCGGAGATTGGACCATTGGATTGCCTTCAAATTTTGTGGAGATGATCTTGACAACATCATCCATGATCCCACCAAACGGATCTTGGAAAGGAGGTCCGAGCCAACAATGGCGTCGTTCCAATCTAGAGGCACGCGCAGAAAATCTGGGTGCAAACAGAACGTTAGTATTTGGAGATTTCCTGGTGATTGCACCGTTGGATCTTCACCAAATTTGGCAGAGAGGTAGAGGAAAAGGTTAGGAACAATCTCACTGAAGGGATTTGCCAAAAGATGTTCGAGGCGATGGCAATTGAGAAAACACTGAGGTGGGATGTGCTGTTCAGGAACTGCACGGGAAGAAAAAAGGGGGGTGGCGGCTGTTTGGGGGGTTTGGGGGCTAGGGTTTCGTGGGAAAAGGATTTGGGGGAGTGGGGAAGAGGTGGGAGGGGTGTGGGGTATTTATATGAGGGAGAGGGAAAGGGATTTGGCCCAAATACTATTGAAACAGATGCAGCGACGCATACTGCGCTATGCAACACTCGCCGGAACGCCTGCTCAAGAGAGGAAATGAGACGGCGGGATGCTGAGAGGAGATGGGCCGGGATGGCGGCCATAAAGGAAAGGAGA